>LBNU01023111.1:52825-68211 GCA_014162995.1 Artemisia annua
TCCACGGCATGGCGAAGGGAATAGCGCGCCTGTCTATCAAAAAGAATTCCTCCTTCCAACCCTTAAGGCAAGATAAAAAGTCACCAAAACAAACCTTACGGTTCCTACCCGTTCGCTTCTCAAAGGAAAACCAACAACCTTGCTTGCATAGCTTGTAGAAAACCCGGAACAACGAAGTGGTCGGAGGAATATGAAGGCTCCGGCAATACACCTCAAACAACGTCACACGATGTAAACCCAGCGGAACTAATTGAGATATGTGAACCTTGAAATACTTAATAACGTCCAAAAGAAAAGTGGAAAACGGAACGTTGAGACCTCCCTCGAAAAAGTATTCCACGTATAACCCTATAGCATCTTCCGGAAGCTGATCCATGGTCATACCTTTCGGTGGAACCCTCGGATGAAGATCCTTTGGAATCCCAAAGGACGCTATCAATGCAATAACGTCCGAAGGACGCGTTTTGGACACTTTACTCTGAATGTCAAATTTACCTTGATCGTCCGGCACCGTAACACTGGCCTGACCAACGGACGAAGATTCCGACATTGTCTAGAACGCGGGAGGAGGTATAGCTGAACAAACTAAAAAGGAAGAGGAGCACAAATCAAGACGTACCTCGCGGAAGACCAAAAGATGAATGCGTCGCTCGAAAGTTTGCACGGCAGAGCACGGTTGTCAGAGAAATTACAGTGGTAAAAACAAAAAAATGAGGACTATTTATAGACTTCAAAGGAGTCCACGAAACGACACACAGTGCGAAAATCTGACGTGTCATCATCCAAGCCACGCGTCCGAAAATCGTACACGTGTCGCGATCTAAAGACACGGTAAAAATGGCGGCGTACCTTAAAACAACACATTAATTACAAATTAACGTTTTGCACACGCATACAACTCGACAAAATCAGAAGAAAACCCTCCGGAAACAGTGAAGTATCATGCCATTGGCACATGTTGACGTATGTGCCCTCCGGACCCAATCCGCACGTAAATATAGAGCTGAAACTAACCGGACGAAACGGAGCAAAGACGGAAGGCTCGAACGATATCCGGAAGCGCCGTTGTAAAGGAAAGACCAGACATTCTCCGGAAGGCTGGGCAGTGACGATGCGTAATTCATACCGGACGAGGTTGGACCTCCGGATGCGTAATACTCGGACAATCAACCGACTAAGTGAACTAAGTGAACTAAGTGAACACAAGTACAACAAAGTACATATTAGTTGAGTTGCCTCCACTAAACCAACAAATGTGCACAAATTATCTCTCAAAGTACAAGATTTCTTGCCTATATAAGGAGAGGTAACATTCACATTAGGGTAACTAATTTTCTCTCTCTCTCTACTCATTTACGTACTTTATCTCTCTAGAGCTCCATACTTACTCTCACGCCGGAGGTTGGTCCTGGGATACATTCCCAGGGCGAGTCTAACGGACGTTTCTGTCTTACAGGTAACCGCAGGACAGAGATATACGAAGGAACATTTAGGACCCGAAGGACACTCGTAGTCCGAAGGATCCATATTGCTTGTTTGGGGTAATCGCAAGATTTTACCTCAACAACCCACTAAAGACTTTCCAGCCCCACAAGGTAACACAATGATGCCAGACCTTGCTCTACCGTTTCCAAACATCCTACTAAGACTCTTCTCTTGATGGGGCCGTAGTTGTGCTTGAGGCTTTAATTTCATCTCAAGGTCCGGATTGACGGTATCATTTTCGAAATCATACTCCTCCAACAAGGGATAGTTTACTTTTCCGTAATTTGCTGTCGAGGCATGAATAAAGTCGACCATCTTCTTAGGGAGCTTGGTCTTTGCAAGCTTGTTCAAAACAGCTATGATGGTCTCAGTTTCTAACCCCACCGACACAGCCGCATAAAGTGAATGGGGAGTTAGATTGTATTCATGCAAAGACTCGGGTCTGCATAAAGGTTCCGCGATAGCAGTCAGGAAATCAGAAGCTTCTTTGTAAAACGGTGAGAAGGTCTCGAGAAAGATTCGTCCATCTGCACAAGCCCATAATGGGCGATTTATGTGATCTGCCTTTAGTTCAAGTTTTCGATCATCTTCACCATAGTATGATAACTTTTGTCTCTTGTTAGGTCTTCTTCGACTTGTCTCGTGTTCCATGTTGTCTCACGGTTCGTCTAATACTAATGTAGTCGGTTTTTATATTTATAGGCGTTGTAGTCGGTTTCTACGCTAGCCCAATAAAGAATTTTCTTTTGGGCTTAGTAACCGGCCCAAAACCCTTTTGTAGTTACTGACTAAATAATACGGAGTAATCCCTATATTTAAACTTAAGCTCTTCTATCGTACACCAATAATAATCTTTATAAACTTGCAATAAAACCGACATTTATAAACTTGCAATAAAACCGACATTGTAATTTGTAACAATTGGGTTGAAATTTCTAGATTTGTATATATCAATAAAATTTCGGTGTTATTGATTACTTGATTTGGCATCTCAGTTGCCAATTCATTCTATCTTAAATACTAACAGAGTAACATAGTCATAATTCGTTATTTTTCAACCCTTGGCAAATTGATTGAGATCATCGTAAAAATGTTTGTTACTACTACTGTACGTATGATGTCAATCGTAGTTATCAGGTTCATCATCATCGTTAGTTTTTCTTATCATCGACTAAAAATAGTTAATTGTTTTGCTAATCAAATGGAAAGGAAGAAGTGTAAATATTAAAATGATTATTTAAGTCGTAAAATTAGTTTAAAGGGTGTATTTGATCACAAACTTAATTTAGTTTAATATGGTTACTCGATTGTGGTGTAGAATGTTTATAAAAAGTTATCTTTGTCAAATGTTAGAAGCTTGATAGGAGATATCTAGATGTAATTAAGATATTCTTGAAAAGATCTAGCGTTTAACATTATGGGCTACTATAAATAGGTGTCATGATATTTTAGTGTTGGCTCTCCTCCAATCAATTTCTAAGTCTTTATGCCCTATTGTCATAAAACATACGGTACATACCTCAACGTTCGCACCTATTTTACCTGCAACTTTTAATCGCCGGTGCACGGTCTTTCACCTTGTTGATTTTTACAAGGTAATCGACCTTATAATTGGCGATTACAAGATAATCGGCCTTGTAATCGGTTATTAATCGCTACAAAACCTTCAACCGCCTCACTACCGACTCACAATTTTTGCAACATTGCCTGCAAGTGCATTTCATCAATTCAAATATGCCTCCAGTTTTCAAAAGTACAATTGATTGGTTCATTACCTATTAATTCATTAGCCATACCCCACGATGTCGTTTCACGGGGTTAAAGAGAGAGAAAAAAAAAATACCTCTTAACTTGTGGAAGGTTAAAAAAATACCAAGTAGTTTTAGTTATTTATGGTTTTCTTTTATAACAGATTTAATTTATCAAATATCTAATAGATATTTAGTGATTCCTTTATAAAAAATATATCGATGAAAAAGTGTTTAAATTGCAAACAAAATGAGCTCAATATTACATTGCTTTTTGACTAACGTACGATTTTATAAAAAAAAATGAAGTTTAATATATGGCTTTTCAAAAATAAAATAAAATTCAAGCACACCCTTAAACTATCTAATAATTCATAAAAATTACCTTATACTTTATTTTATTTTTTTACATTAATAAATAATATATATAAACGTAATAAAAAATTAAAAAACGCTCTTAAACTATGTAACAAGTTAAACTATGTACCAAGTTATGAAAACTAAATTAGCCTTTTAAATTTTTATATAAAAAAAATTATTTATCAAATATCTAATAAATATTTAGCAGCTTCCTTAGAACAATGTACCAATAAAAGGTATTTAAATTTCAAATAAAAACGAGTCAAATATTGCAATGATATAGAAAAAAATTAAAACTTTAAAATCAACATCTTATTTTCAGGAATAGGTCAATGATTACAAATATTTGAATGACATAGATGGTAGATTTATTACGATAATCAATATTAGATTAAGAAAAAGTTTATATATATGTCTTACTTAATCTTTTATAATGTAAACTATTTAATTAAAAGGAATTATTCGTATATTAATTGAATATTTTTATAATTACGTTAGATGAATAGGTAAAAAAATCGTATTAAATAATTTAATGATATGAAAACCCACGAATCAAATTATATAGACACATGCAATATTTTTTTTGTAAATAAGGTAAAGTACTTAAATGATTTAAGTGGTCAAACAATACACCGCTGCGGCATACGGTCATTTTAGCTCTCGTTAGAAAAAATAAGCATCTTTAAGAAAAGAAAAATAAAGACTAGATGTGGCAATTTATCTTTAACAGGTCAATCAGGAAAAACACTAGCTTAAAAGAGTGAACACACCAAATGGGTCGAAAGTTATTTTGAAACAATAACCACCGTAATCAAATCTGACCTTTATTCAACCTACCCATGTTGTCGGCTACAATAAAACGAATCAAAATAAAATTTGTTGCTCGCGAAACAGAATCTACAACACCTCTGACATTGATTGTCGGTGCGTGAAGGGATGCATTCGGCAATCCGAGCCCATTGATAATCATGCTCTGCCACCGTAGTTTCAAATCCTCTTCTTCAGTCCACTTGCCCATATTGAGGATCTAGCATATTACACCATCTGCCACGTGAACGGATTCAAACCCTTTAACTACATTTTTACCAAGCATGTAAATGCATGTATGAATGCGTTTAATACTTTTCTCGGCATTGCATTTGTGTCCTGCCAGGGACCAATGTTGCTACTTTATTCCAGTTTATGACACCAAATAGGTTAGCTGCTATTTTTTGATGATTGTCCTCATCCGATTCTCACTTCCCATTTCTTGTCCTCCATGTAATTAAGGAGTGCCCCCATCTGAACAAAGTAACAATCGTAGCAAAGTAATTATCTTGGTGTAATATTAGAAAATAGTATAGTGAATAGTGAATACATTCTAACATACTAAAGGATGGTTTGTACATGTCCACTTTTATAGTGATAATAAAGGGTGGTTGGTTGAATGAATCAATTGTGTTACTCTTTAATTGTTAAATAAAAGTTAACAATAACTGGTGCATTAGTTATATTTGTAAATTGTATTAAAAGCTACATCTTTGAACAAAGTGATGTGAGACTTTTTATGCCTCAAAAATAGACTTTTTCCCCCTAGTTTGGCTAGAGTACATTCCATTTAAGTTACAAACCAAATATTGAAAAATGCAACTGACCAACTAGAGCATTGGGAACTAGTTTGCCCGGGAGTAAAGAAGCAACATGCTACGAGTTAGTGTCACCATGCTGCTTCACAACCTCACAAAGTTTCTTATTCTCAGGATTAGTCGAGTCAATGTTTGTTACATTAATCAAATGGACAACAAAAAAGGAATAACCTAGTTGTTCACCAGCACTACTCATACTAAACTAGGCAGGATATGAGAGACAAGGTATATTGCATGCATATTACATATGATGCATAGTTTGGGTGATCACGGTCCAAAAACCGGGCCGGACCGGCCAAGACCGGACCGGACCGAAGACCGAGTTAGGGAAAACCATAGACCGAGACCGGACCGAATGTGGTCGGTCCGGTCGGTCTTCGGTCGGTCCGGTCCAACTAGGCAAGATTTTGGCAAGTTTTTTCGGTTTTTCGGTCGGTCCGGACCGGACCGAGGACCGAATTAATGAAAAATCCCAGACCGAGACCGGACCGTCGGTTCGGTCGGTTTTGTCGGTCGGTCCGGTCCAAAGGGTCGGAATGCTCACCCTTAGTTTCTATTTAGAATCAGACAAATTATGATCATGAAAAAACTTTGGCAACATCAATATTCGATTTACATTCACTTATTGCCAACATGTTAAAAGCACTCAATCTAACACAAGATTCTGAAGTCAATAACCAAATGCTTGAATTATACTGTACTAAAATCTCTCAAACTTACAAATATGTTATCATCAACAAGAAAGACATCCCCACACCAAAAATCAAAAACGATGGGCTTTAACTTTTGAAGACATTCACCCCATTCCATATTGATTATCATTTTCGAATGGGAGATGATTTGCACACTCTATCAAATGATTGAGACACTCTAATTAATGGTGTTTGGACATTTATACTCTCACATGGGAGAAAGTGTAAGGGTAACTGTGGGGGTATAAATGTCCAAACACAATAAATTGGAGTGTGTCAATCATTTTGTGAAGTGTGCAAATCACCTCCCTTTCAAATAGGCTTTTGCCTTTTTCCTTAAAAATCTCTTCATAACAAATCATGCTAGCAATTCGGATTAACCTTTAATTTGTTTGTACTATGGTAACCACTAACGATTGATAGTGTAAATCTTAAGAAACATCCGCGAACTCGTGTAATGTTTATGCATACAATGTAACATAATCAAAATCTATTTAATAACTATTGTAACATACGATAATTCAACTAAAAGAACAACATTTAAAACGTATCAAAGAATGTATAAAATATTTAGTGATACCGAAAGTAACTAAACGAAAAGAAAGATGACTGAAAAAGAACGATAATTTAATTGATTTTAAATTAAAGGTGCGTTTAGTATGGGTATATGGGAATGGGGTTATGGATTTCATAGTGATTAAAGGTGTTTGTTTCGTGGACCCAGGAATGAAATGAGTATATGATAACGATAGATTCATTGCTTACTAATTTGATGTATATGAAATCCATTCCGCGGGCCCTCTCTTTTCCACCACAAAATTCAAATATCTATGCACTTTTTCATACTATATTTCGTCATCCAAATATAAACAATCGTAATGATATACTTTTTCATATCCATTGTCATTCTACCTCATACCAAATCCGATACCCATTGTGATTTCTAGCAACTAACCAAACGGGTCTTAAATTGTTTTCTCTAAATCTAAGCTTACAATGTTTAATAACCTCGATAAAATTAATAATTTGTCCGGTCCCAACTTGAGACCAGTACAAATTTAGACCCCAATCGATAAAATAATAAGATAATAATTTTTTTGAAACCCCAGTATATATATATATATTAGTCCCAACAAAACTATAAATTAATAATTCCTAAAAATTTCATATATATTTATATGCGTGTGTGTGAAAGATACACTTCAAAATCTTAAGATTGTTTAGTAAAAAATAATTCATTATCACTTGTTGTTTTTTGTTGAACTTCAAATCTATATTGAATTTATCTCAAAATCTCCTTACTGCACTAAAGTGTTGGTGTGTTGTCTTCTCGTATTGCAACAAAAAGTGTTAATTTTATTTTCATAAAGTGTGAATATGAATTCATAAAATTTTAATTAAAATTTGTTTTTCAAATTTATTTTTCATCTTTAACGAGTATACATTTTATCTAGTATATCACACTTGAAAATTTAAAGGTCATATATAAAACCAATTTAAATTAATAAATTATTAATTTATCAATATAATAATATCTCGCTAAATTAATAAAATATCCTGGTCCCAACGCTATTAATTTACAGAGAGTTTTAGTGTATTTCTTTACTTTCGGCGGTGGGCGCTGAATTATTTGAAAGTAGTAATCGAGTGGCTTAAAATTTCCAAAAATTGGATTATTGGATAAAAACCCCCAACTCTCTAGAGTCCACTCAATCCTCACCCACAAACAAATCACACTCCATGCATTTTTCTATCTAAATAAAACAAACAAACAAACATGAACCTGTTCACCACCAGACTCGAAGAAAATGGCAGTTATAACTAGATCATCGTCATCAACTGTCATTTCCACAACACCTCAACGTTTTCCCGCCAAATTAACCAACCGCATTTCGTCATCATCAGTTTCGTTTCCGTCATCATCATCATCTGTTAGAGGTAGAGTTGGATGGAACAGTAGTAATAGAATGGATAATAAGACAATGAAGAAGAGTGTTGTTGCTAGTGCTGCTGCTGGTAGTGAAGTTGTTCCTGCGCAAAAGCTTGCGGATGCGGATGCCTTGATTGATTCTGTCGAGACCTTTATCTTCGACTGTGATGGTACCAAACATTTCCATCATTTCAAAGATGTCCTAATTTAATTATTCACTATTAAAAATAAAGTTTGATCGAGTTTACCGTATTACCTTTTGTTGAAATTAATATTGCAAACTTTAAGGAGAAATTAATTTATTAATTAAAAATAAAACTGTCGTAAAAAGTAGGAAAGAGAAAACAGTAATAATTATATTTTCTTAAACTGTGTGTTTTTTGGCCGGTGACAATTACCGTGGGACGGAGGGAGTACTAATTTGCTACGTATATTCATGTGCGGAGATAAAGGGGGGCACGCGGGGCAGGTGCCCCTAGCGAAAAAAATTGTAGTGCAAATTTTTGAAAATATTTGGACTTTTTCTTAATTTGCCCCCCCCCCCCAGGGTACCAATTTATAGTATAGTTTCTAAACATTTTAAAGTGTGCCCCACCTCGGACCAAAATTTATGTGGATATTTGAGTTAATGAATGGATTGTGAGTTTTATGTGTTTAAATAAAGTCTTTTGATTGAGACATAGTTTAAGGGTTTGTATTAGGATATAGATTGAGAACCTAGGCCTTATGGGAATATAGAGTATTCTAATTTTCTGTCGGATTTCATTTTTGTAACAATAGTTTTTTGCATCTGAAATGACTGTTTTGTGATGAAAATGTGCTAACCCTTTTGATTAAAGGGTGATCACGTCCAAAACCGGACCGGACGGACCAAACCGGACCGGACCGAAGACCGAGAACGGAAAACCATAGACCGAGACCGGACCGAATGTGGTCGGTCCGTCTCGGTCCGGTTCGGTCCGGTCCGGTCTTCGGTCGTCCGGCAATGTAGGCAATGATTGCAAGTGTTTTTTCGGGTTTTTGGTCGGTCTGGACCGGACCGAGGACCGAATTAGCCAAAAAGCTTAGACCGAGGACCGGACCGAATGTGGTCGGTCCGGTCCGGTCGGTTTTGTCGGTCGGTCCGGTCCATCCGGTCCGTTTGCTCAGCCCTACTTTTGATTGATTTTTGTCGTACATTCATTTCTGAAACTGAGTGTTGTGTTTTGATCTAATAACCGGCTCATGACTAGTAGTCAAGTCTAATAAGTAATAACTACCGATACTCAAGTATATTAACTACCATGGGTCTAATAGGTGCCTCACACTGCTCAACTTATATATGATCACGACTCACATTCCCTTTGTATCCATTACTACACTTGTTTAGGGGAGAAGGGAGGCGGTTATTTTAGATACTCTGCTACTTTTATGTAATTACTGTTATGTATACAGGTGTCATTTGGAAGGGGGATTCTTTAATTGAGGGGGTTCCAGAAACCCTGGAGTTGCTCCGGTCTAAGGTTTGTATAAATTATGTTTCATTTAGTAATTATTGCCACTGCCATAGATTTTATGTTTGATGATTCTGCAATATTAATGAACATGATATTACACTTCTTTCGCTGACATTTCAGTAGCAAACTATCTCATGGCAAATTTTTAATGAGATTTAATACATATGATTTATTCTCTTTTCGTATATGCAGGGGAAGAGACTTGTTTTTGTAACCAACAACTCAACAAAGTCTAGGAAACAGTATGGCAAAAAGTTTGAGACACTTGGTCTTAGTGTTAATGAGGTGAGGTGTACGACTTTCAGCTCCGCTATTGGTTTTTGTATTCCATGTTGGTCATTTTCTAACTTTAGGTGAAGGTTTCAGGAAGAAATTTTTGCATCTTCTTTTGCTGCAGCGGCATACCTACAGTCAATTGATTTCCCAAAAGACAAGAAGGTATTTCGCACAAGCATTTCCTTGAAATATTCAGTTTCATACATGGAAAGGACTACCATTTCACAAACTGCTAGGTTGTGTATAGTTTCTCGTAACACAGCATGGTTCTAGACCTTTTTATCTTATTCAAGTCTTGCAGCTCCTGTTTCTGCAATTTTTTATACCTATATTCGTCTGATTTATTAATTGAAAACTGTCCAGATTTATGTGATTGGTGAAGAAGGGATACTGATAGAGCTTGAGCTAGCAGGCTTTTCCTACCTTGGGGGTCCGGTATGTATGCCTTATGATGTCAATTTATATAAGTAGTTGCTTGTAAAAATAATTTGAAGCTAAAAATTGCTGCATAAGATCTTGAGTATGTAGTAAATTTGCCACTCATAAGATTTAACATCCAATTTGTTAACAACGTGGTTCATGACACGTCAGACCGTTGTGAAATTTTACACTTCACTTGTTACCAACGAGTAATTGTTTATTGGGTACTTGCTATGTTATATCAATTGAAGTTATATTTTGCTTCTGCAGGAAGATGGTGGGAAAAAGATAGAGCTTAAGCCTGGGTTTTACATGGAGCATGACGAAAATGTATGCATTTACCATTTCTGTCTTGTGATACTTTCGGCTTATTTTTCATTGATTACTTCCACTCTTCATTATAACTTTATCAAGCTTGTTTTCCATATTAAAGAATGTACTTTTCTTGCACTTAGGTTGGAGCGGTTGTGGTTGGATTTGACCGTTACTTTAACTACTACAAAGTCCAGTAAGTTGTTTATATATAAGTAACCTGAGTATGCACCACTCTTCATTAAATGTTTTCAGTTTATTCAATTTGTTCTCTGGTTTGGCAGATATGGGACGTTATGTATTCGAGAAAACCCCGGCTGTCTTTTCCTAGCTACAAACCGTGATGCTGTTACTCATCTTACAGACGCACAAGAATGGGCAGGTTCAACTACCTCCCTTTCCTCTCGACATCTTTTTCCTAATTTAAATACAGTGAAACTGAGCGGGTGCAATTATTTTATTTGTTTATCAAACAGAGAATGGCATCATTAAATGTTCTGATAACTCAAAATTAAGATTTCAATTTTAACTTTTTATTGGCTGAAGAATTTTCTCAGATTGCTAGAACTTTATATCTGGTTAGAGGTAGATTTTTCACCCAATATACTTATATGGGTCAAAAAGCTAAAAATAACCTTAAAAGAGGACGGGTCAAACGGGTAGAAACTCATTCAAAACTGTACTTTCTAATTGCATGAAAGAATCCGTTCCTTTTAAGAGCAAAATTTTTAAAATAATATAATACTTGTAGTCTTATTTGACCCACTAATATTTTAAGAAATGTAACATTGTGGACAAAAAGTGCTTGCATCACATGACATTACTATATTAGGTTTGAAAATTTAGTGCACATGATACATCGATGCCAATGTAAAGTTATATGGTTTCAGGTGGTGGTTCTATGGTCGGAGCTCTTGTTGGATCAACTGCGCGCGAACCACTAACTGTTGGGAAGCCTTCAACATTCATGATGGACTACTTGGCAAACAAGTAAGATTGTTCTTTTCTTTTGGTTTTGATTTGATGATCACTATCACCGGTGCTAGGCATATTTTATTATGCCGATTGTTATCCTTTCTGTTTTTTAGATGAACAAGAGTCTCTAAATATATGTTTCATGATACTTGGTGACACAAACAGATTTGGCATCACGAAATCACAGATATGCATGGTTGGTGACAGATTAGATACTGATATTCTATTCGGGCAAAATGGTGGATGCAAAACTCTCCTTGTTCTCTCAGGTGATAAACGTGTATCCTTTCCGTTATGATTAAAATTTTTCCAGTTCCATAAAGTATATACATATCTTAGAGGTGGCAAAATGGGTCGGGTGATTGGGTAACGGGTAAAAACAGGTGTTTTTGGTACGGGTCAAAATGGGTCGCGTTGAACCTAAACACCCAATTATTATTACGTAGTATATTTCATTGAATTCCCTTTCTTTTGTGTTTTAAAATGATTTATGCGGTTTTAAGCATTAATTATAACTTTTGTGTGATTTTTAAGACCCGCATGACCCTTTGTTTAATTAACTACTAATGTTTGACCTTTTAGTAAATTAGTACTAAAATAAAAATGCATATGTTTCCATCCATAATATGTTTCTTAATCCTTGTATCACCTTATTTATAGGTGTAACAAGTCTGTCGATGCTTCAAAACCCGAATAACTCCATACAACCAGATTTTTACACCAACAAGATATCTGATTTTCTGTCTCTCAAAGCTGCCACCGTGTAACAACTTTGTAGCTCGTTTTTCATGGTTCCATGCCTGCATTTGTATTGCTTGCAAGTATAAGTGTGCATAAGTTCAGGTCTTCCTCACAGGATGATAATACAGCCATGGATCACAATGAAATCTTGTATTTCCAAATAGAGGGTTTATTATTCAGTTATTGTATAGATTCATGTCCCATTGTCTTTCTATTGCTTAAACATATATGTGACAATTTGGATGTACTAAATGCATTGAGTAACGGATCAAAAACTGTTTTGGGTTGAATTAAGTGCATTTTCAATAAGGTCAAAATGGGTTAGATCATGTTTGGTTGACCTATCAACATTCTTATTCTTTACTTTTTTGAGTTTTAAATAGTTGATGCAATATATGATTGTATGATTAATGCTATCAACAGAAAGAAGCTATCTATATTATTAAGTATAAAACGTTGATAACGGGAAATGTTGACCAGTCTAAACGCCATCAACGAGGACCATATTTGAAAGGTAATGTTGAGAGTTTGTTCCAACTGACTTAGTGTCCTGCTCATAAATGTGTACACTATGACGTTGTAAGTCGAACTGGTGACCACTAGGCTAAATAATGCTCACTTTTTATTACGTTGAGAATCAACATTTTATGACGTCAGTAATGAAATGTATGTTACGTGAGTCTTGACCTATTGGGGCTATTGTTTGTTGAAAGTAAGTGATAGCAAAACGCTTGGGAGCTGTTATAGGTGGCAAATTGGACGTTTGAGTGACAACTAAAGACAAGTTCAGGTCAGATGTACAGTTTTTTGAATGTCTTGGTGGGTTTACCGACCACCAATCTATATGTTACCGGTGCTTGTTAACTGCAAAACGAAGATGTGTCCATCATTTTTCAGACTAAAAATATTTAGTCAAACACAATATATTTTGCAAGTATTTTGAAACACGCCTTTTCCTAGAAGTTAACTCCGCAACATTTTTAAACTTTGTGAATTTGCAAAGTTTTACGGTCTTTGTAATATATTATTTGATTGTGATTGCTTTGAGTTTTGAATTATAGTGATACATGGAATTATTTAAAAAGGGTTTGATATAAGTCAAATTCGATAATTAATGTGTTTAACACTTGTCATATCAAATATTTATTGTAAAAAAACCTGAAAAGTTAATTAGACTTGACAACACATATATCAAATATTTATTGTAAAAAAAAGCTGAAAACTTAATAGTACATCAAAAGACTAATTTTGACTTGACACCACATGTAGTTGAGTTAGACTGATAAAGTACAAAAGTAGGCTGATAAAGTAAAAAATAGGCCGGCAAGTACAAAAATGGTTAAATAAATTTGGTCAAACTGGTCTAGTGGTGTGTGAACCACACAACCAACTGGGTACCACGCAGGGAGAGATCTATTAATTTTGTTGATTGCAAGCAATTATCATCCCACCAGGGGTCCACACTTGTCTCCACGCTAGAAGGACTTGCATGTGATAAAGCTCAGGCACCATGTGATAAAGCTCAGTTAAAAGTGCCGCATCTACTTTTAATAATGGTATAATTATTGTACTACTATGTCAGAAGTATCACGAGCCTTTGTATAGTCAATAACGGCGGATGAAATATGCTAGATGCCACGCCATATTTCCTAGTATGTTTACCTATAAAAGGCATTTCTATTTCGTTGTATTGATCATCGACAACACATCGAAAACCTTTCATCACAACCATTTTAATATATTCAAGCTTCCACAGTTTAATAAAAAAGTGTGTTTAAGTATTAAGTACTTGTATTTTAAAGTTTTAATTTTTGAGCTTTAGTACAAAGATAAAAATTCCTGTAATTTTTATCTACCTTAAATACCAATTCCAGGCATTTCTATTTCGTTGTATTGATCATCGACAACACATCGAAAACCTTTCATCACAACCATTTTAATATATTCAAGCTTCCACAGTTTAATAAAAAAAAAATGTGTTTAAGTATTAAGTACTTGTATTTTAAAGTTTTAATTTTTGAGCTTTAGTACAAAGATAAAAATTCCTGTAATTTTTATCTACCTTAAATACCAATTCCAGTCATTATCTCGAATTGTTTTTGAAATATGTTCCGAATATGACTACCAAAACTAGTGATATCCTTCATATAAAACAGTCTAAGAGCTTGTAAACTTTGTACACTTTGGGCCACTTCTTAGCCATTTGCCAAAATTTCCTGGCAGCTAATATATTCAATTTATTCATTACTTATTGAAAATACAATTGAAGCAAAAATAGTTAGTTTTCCATAAGATGAAATCGCCGTCGTGTTATAAGAAAACATGGATTCACATCAACGGTCCTGTATATCCATGTATTAACACGTAAATGTACTCACAACATCATCACCTTTACGTCGAGTAACAATTACCATTTGCTAAAGACTAAAGAGCTTTGTTACACATTCATACATTTTCATCCTACAAATCTTCCTACACACACAACAATATTCTATGCGAGTTTTTTTTTCTACTCATTCTCTCTCTGCATTCAAACCGTTCGTTCTGCCATTTGTCAGCATCTTGTGAGTAGGAGCTTTTGTAGGAACAAATTGTAGGAGGTTTTAGCATTTTTCTTTGCTAAAAACTAACAAGTCAAACGTAAGTTTAGAAGATTTTGAAGACCCTGATTATGACAATTTATAATCTATCAAAATGGAGACTAGAAGCTAACTCAAAGATCTTCAGTTAAGTCTTCACGTGCATCCTATAGTAAGAAGGTGAAGAATCCGTAAAACAAGTCTAATGTTCAAGCCCTTCCGCTCTAGAAACATTGCGACTTATCTCTCTTGTTGGTTACATAAGATTTGGTGGACATTTACAGCGTTTACCCTTTCATTTCATATAACAAGGTAGCCACCAATGATTTATAATGCTTGATTTGTTTCTTATTTATATTAGCATATACTGGAGTAACTTTACATTTATATATTTGATTAACAAGTACATTACAAGAATGGTCACTATGGTGTGAATTATTTTCGTCCCTCAACTTCCATTGCGCCAGTTGTCCCAACTGAAACTTGCAGCACAGATGTTCCACAAACGTATTACAAGTGTTCTTGTTTGAAAGTATTCATGCAATAAGAAAGCCGATGGACATAGCCAATAATTTCATATATATCACAAGAGCCATCCATTTAATTTACTCATTTTTATGAGTATTAAAAAGGGCATCAAAAAGTGTAGAAGTTGATGACAACAATACGAAAACAAGATGATTTTACACAGCATAGAAAATAAACTTACCTCCATTATGTAGGTGTTGGAAGTTGTAGATAGTCAAA
>LBNU01023112.1:4895-30975 GCA_014162995.1 Artemisia annua
TTTTTTTTTTTTTTTTTTTTTTTTTTTTTTTTAATTAAATCTTCGGGTAAGTATGTGTGACTGTTGAGAAGAAGGCAGTGATAACTTTCTTTGTGATGCCATTTAAGCTTTTAATATTCTTTTTTAATTTAATAATTAGATGAGAGGAAGGCGGTGATAATTAAAGGAAAGGAAACAATTAGAAATAACGAAAAAATAAAAAATCAAGGGCTCGAACACCTAAACATCTGTGTAGCAACACAGCATACAAAGCAACTAGGCCAAAATCATATCTTTGTTGAAACTTTACTTTGCTTTTGTTTATAATTTCTTGAGGGCAAATTGAAAAACAGGTCATCTTCTTTTAAAAAAGCTACCATTGTCGTAATAAGGCTTGTAAGGGCAGTTGCCCACAAGGTGATACCGCCCCCGCTAAGGGTGTCAATTCGGGTCGGGTTCGGGTTCGGGTTCGGGTTGGCGGGTTCGGGTTGACAGGTTGGCGGTCAGAAAACCTCAACCCGAACCTGACCCATTTAAATCATCGGGTCAGCTATGTCAACCTTAACTTGTTTACACATAACCCGAACCTAACCCATTTAACCCGTATATATTCTTTGGTTAGCACATTACACGAGTTAAACATGTTAAAAGGTTTACGGGTCGACCCGTTTAACCCATTTAACCCGTATAATAAATTATAAATAATTTTTAATTTAAGAAAAAATCTTAAACGGATTGCCGGGTCGACCCGATTAATTTATTCCCAACCCGAACCTAACCCGTTTAATAAACGGATTAGATGGGTCGACCCTAACCCGACCCGAATCTATTTAGACTTAACCCGAACTTTTTAATTTTCGTGTCGGGTCAGAAATTGCCACCCCTAGCCCCGCCAACAAATATACCTGCTTAAACACAAAATCAAAATGTCACGCACACAACTTTCTCACAAATTCGCTGGTCCACAGAAAAGACATAACCAACACGTGGACGAGGATTTGTGTTTTAAGAGTGACGCGTTGTTGGGTTACACACTTACACCCGGTCGCTCGAATGGCCAAAATTGAATTGGTTTGGCTTTTTGAAACATGTTGAAAACCATAATTAATGTTCCGGTTTTGTTGGAGCACTATTTGTTAAAATAATACGAGTAATAAAATGAAGGAATCAATTTAAAATAAGAATATTCACGAATCAATATCATCATCATCATCAGTGAGCGAGTGATAAAAACAAGAAGAGAGTCGTAGCTAGCCATGAAGAACATTTATTATTATTATGTAGTAGCTTCAGTAATTGTTGTTGTTTCACTTGTACTCGCACTTCACATCAACAACACCAATTACAGTAAACCATCATTTCATTTCAATCTTTTATTTCATTACATATTACTGTATCATTTCATTAAACTAACATAACATCTTCTTTTTATTTATTACTATCATTGATATATAGCTGCTGATTTGTTGGTAACAAATGGAACCATATACACTAGCAACTCGTCACTTTTGTTTGCTGACTCTATGGCTATTCGTGACGGTCGAATTCTTCGCATTGGCAATTATTCATTTGTCAAGGTGTATTATTAATATGTTACTATGTTTTATTTAATCATAAGCTAGTACAAAACAGGCTTCCTGAGATAGATAGGGTGTGTTTTGTTGAAAGAAAGCTTCCTTGTTTTTTACAAATTTTTTTATATAAAATAAGGTAAACCAAATCAAAATACAAAACATGCATAACAAGGGAAACTATAAAAAACATTTTTTGTGTTTTCTTTGTTTCTTTTGTAACCCCTCATTTTCTTCAAAATAGAAAACAGTGTCACATGAACGTGTTTTATCTTTTTTAGTGGAAAATAGAAAATTAAGGTAGCGTTTAGTTTTAGAAAAATTGTCTTATTTTTCCGTTTCTAGATTCCTTGAAAAATGAATGGTTTTTCTTCTTTAGAGAGGATGGAAGGTAGAGATGTTAATGGTGATTTGGGTTAGAATGAGATACTTGAATGGTAGATTTGGGAAATCCTGTCTTTTATTTGTTAGAGAGAAAAAGTTGGAGAAGAGTAGATTGGGTTTTTCATTTTCTAAATAAAACTTGGAAAGTGAGAATTTCACTTTTTTTGAAAATTGTTGGGAAAAAAGTGTAACTAATTGGGTTTTATGTTTTTCCATTTCCTATGAAAAATTTCTTGGAATAATGAGATGTTTTTCACCAACTAAATACATCCCAAGGATTTTTTTCTCCCGGTAAACGCACTCATAATGTTTGGAAAGTTGCTACTATTATTTACATGTACCACTTTAGTTTCCAAAGCTGATTATTTTACATGTACTTTTTACTTTTTGCATCAGCACTTTTTGAGATTGTTTATTAAAACTGCTCCCTCATCCAATGATTATTACACTTTTTTTGCATCAGCACTTTTAGAGAAAGCTATGATTATTTCTTGGTGATTAAATCTTTAACCTTTCCACCAAAAAAAAAAAACTGCTGTTTCATATTTCAAGGGTGAAATCAGCACTTTTAATTTCAGAGTTTGGAAGTTGCTTATTCCAAAGTTACTTATCCGATTATTACAAAAGGCGCGTATAAGTAATGTTAATACACAAACCTAAATAATCAGATAATCCGAATCAGTTCGACTATAGCCAAACACTAGAAACGGCTCTCTCTGATTTATAAACGCACACTAGTCATGTAATCACTTTTAGAATGCAATACCAAACCTCGTCTTAGTCTGATGTTAGAGCTGCAAATGACCTATTGAGATGTAAATACAGTTGACATGAGTTATGACTAGCATAACGGGCTAACTAACCACTCCTCGGTAAGCCTTGTATGATGAAAATAAAATGATCGATATGAATGTAATCTATATGTGAATGCAGGAACTGTCAGGACATGGAACTAAAGAGTTAAATCTCGAGGGAAAAATTGTTGTTCCTGGATTTATTGATTCCCATGTCCACTTGCTGGTTGGAGGACTTCAGGTTCTGCAGTTCATCACCTTCTTTATATAATAATTATTTATTCAATTGCACTTCAAGTTTTGCTGATTAACTGAGCTAACAAGTGAAAACAGATGGCACGAGTGGAACTGCGAGGTGTGAACACAAAAGATGCCTTCATTAAAAAGATTAAAGAGAGAGTGAAAAGTAAGTGTTCTAATAAGTAATCACGCTACTACACAGTAACCTTGGTTCATTACAGATATTTGGAAGTTGTAAAAGCGGTTATCTAATCTTTGTAGACATGAAAGAAGGGTCTTGGTTGTTGGGTGGCGGATGGAATAATGATCTTTGGGGAGGAGAGCTACCATCAGCCTCTTGGATTGATGAAGTTACACCTCATCATCCTGTACGTAACACAACATCTAAGTTATATTAAATTTGTAACTTAATTCGGCACAAGTCTATATGATCTTTGACCCTGTCATATCAGGTATGGCTTTCAAGGATGGACGGTCACATGGGATTGGCTAACTCTCTGGCCTTAAAAATAGCTGGTGTTTCAAATAGTATGCAAGATCCAGTTGGTGGGACCATTAGCAGAAATGCAGATGGAGGTAATTTTTTACCATTTCTGTTTGTATATGTAAATGATGGGTTCAGCTAGCACACTAATGTATTTGGTGTCTAATAATGCAGAAGCTACTGGTCTGATGATTGATTCTGCAATGAAAGTTATCATTTCCTGCATTCCCGAGGTCTCAGTAGAAGAAAGAAGGCAAGCCTTGGAAAGAGCTAGTAGATATGCTTTGACAAAGGGTGTCACGACAGTTGTTGATGTTGGCAGATACTTTCCTGGAGCACCTGTTGAACATTCATGGGAAGATTTTTCAGGTTTATTCTTTTGTTGAGTTTAGAAGATGCTAGCATTGAGAATCTAAACTACCGTGTACTAAGTAATGACTGTACTGATAACTTGCAGATGTTTACAAATGGGCTGATTTATCAGGGAAAATGATGATCAGGATTTGCCTTTTCTTTCCAATGCCGACATGGTCACAAGTGTTTGTATATGACTCTACTTCGTTACAACCTTTCTATGTTTTAACTGTTATGGGGTGCTATTGATCGTAGTGTTTGGAAAACAAGAATATACTGCTTACAACTGATAAACTTCTTAGTGACAATATTTTACAACATTTTGTGATATGCTATATTTGACCAATAAGTTTCTATTCCTCCGTTAGTTACTCGTCAAACTTATATTTACTTTTGCTGATGAATGACATGGTAACTCCCACTTTTAATGGTCTTATTTCTTTTTCAGGATACAGTACAAACAACAGGCCGTAAGCTAAGCCAATGGTTATACATAGGTGGTGTTAAAGCTTTTGCTGATGGATCCTTGGGATCCAACAGTGCACTCTTCCACGAGGTGTGAATAATTCTAGTTTATTTGTAACTTATTCATCAATATTAATCTTGAGATAACAGTTGTTTCATGTTTCCTGTAGCCGTATGCTGATGAACCTTGGAATACTGGCCTCCAAGTTACAGATATGGAAAGTCTATCTAATATGACAGCCCAATCTGACAAATCTGGCCTCCAGGTCTAATTTTTTTTTAAAATCCTCAGATGTTTGCTTCTAGCTACATACGTAATGACTTACTAGTTGACACTCATGTTTTCATTAGGTTTCTATTCACGCTATAGGGGACAAGGCCAATGACTTGATCTTGGATATGTACCATTCAGTTGCTTCAACAAATGGAAAGAGGGATCGTAGGTTTCGGGTAGATTTCATTTGTTATCGCTATGTATGTATGGTTTATAGATGTTTCATAAATTAATAAGCCCTTATTTGTAGATTGAACATGCTCAACATTTGGCCCCCGGAAGTGCAGCTAAGTTCGGTGAACTAGGCATTGTTGCTTCAGTTCAGGTAATTGAATGGTTAATTACCGTTCAATGTATTATGCCCTCCATTTTACAATAACAATCTTTATACTAAATTAAAAAATCTGCGCGGTATTTACAACATATATATAGAAGGATATTATTACATACTATTTGGAATAGAAACCTTACCTAGACTTCATTTTAATGGAATTTTTATCGATTTCTTCTGATGTCAATCTTTACTCACACCTCTTGATCACACTTTTTCTAATTGGATTCCAAATTCTGACAGCCAGATCATTTACTGGACGATGCTGACTCTGCAGTTAAAAAGATTGGGCTAGAGAGGATGCAGAAAGGATCTTATTTATTTCAAACACTCCTTGCTAGCAATGCACTTGTCGCATTTGGTTCCGATTGGCCTGTGAGAACTCTTTTGAATGCTCACCATTCAAGTACACTGACTACTGTGGTGATTATATTTTGTTTTTACTCATTTTAAAATTTCAGGTAGCAGATATTGATCCATTAAATAGCATAAAGACTGCAGTTAAAAGGATACCGCCTGGTTGGGATAAACCTTGGAATTCAGCTGAGTGCATGAAGCTAACTGACGCTTTAAACGCGTATGTAGACATGACATGATATGTTTAATATCATATTATGCTTGAATCAGCTCATTTATGTACTTAATGGAAATTTATTTGTAATTTAACAGCTTACAACATATAGTTGTTTGGTAATGGGTCAAACAGATGCAGTAAAAAAAATTAACAAAAAAATGCAGCGGTGTTAAGTAGGTTAAAAGTCATCTAACGTGTATTCAAATGCTTTCGACAATCTAAATCATTCTATCTAGATATGATAGCATTTGTAATCATTTTTACGTGTTTATCTTTACAAAATTCAAAAAAGTGTTTGTGGACTGGACCAACCCAACGTGTTTGGCCCCCATATAAGGATTACCCATTTTGACCCATTACCCAATCCACTAGCCCACCCGTTTTTCCAGCTTACATTATTTGCTCGCGTTTATAATAGTTTTTTCACTGTCGCAGGCACACTATTTCTGCAGCTCGTGCATGCTTTCTTGATGAAGATATAGGCTCATTATCTGCTGGCAAGATGGCTGATTTTGTCATACTGACCACTCAATCCTGGGATGGCGTCATGACACAAGGAACCACTTCAGTTGCAGCAACATATGTTAGTGGCGTACAGGCTTATCCTTGAGGTTTGAGAGTTGTGAACTGAGAACATTTACAGTTAAGATATACAGTTGCAAACGGAAGTGGTAAGGTGGATAATATAAGCAACATAGGCACCTTTGACAATGTATTTTCGAAATGATCTTGTTAGATATGTGAGTTGAATAAAAATTAGTAGAGTAAAAAAAATTTAGTTACCCAGTTAGAGGCTTCTGTCATTAGCATAAAAACTTACTTTATCTGGGATTGGACTTTCAAATGGGTTTGCTGCTAAACTGTAAGGATCATTGTTCAGTCATTTTGTACGTCGCGCGTAGTATAATGGATCAAGAAACAGAAGGGAGTTTGATATCATGGCTCAATGGTTGTTAGAGAACGTGTTACTCTCTTTATGATAGTGTATTAATATGTTAATGTTTTATGATATGTGTGATAAATATTAAGCTTTAGGCACTACTAAATGTGCAATATCTAGTTATGTTGCAGGGCTGTGCTATGGCTTTAGGCACTACTAAATGTGCAATATCTAGTTGGGCTTGCAACGTTTATGCAAGTTATAGTTCAGACGTGGCATTATGTGTGGTTTAAGGACGTCGGGTAAGGGTTCACGTAGGTTTAGGCTGAAACAGATAACTTTTATGCTTGTTTAAGGTTTTCACAAATGTATCACTTTGTATGTGGTCTTTCTTACATACATGTATCACAACAAGTAAAACGGATCATGTTACCAGGAGAGGGTGAGTCTTTGACTGAGATATACATTGCCTAACCGGGATATCACCGTGACTATATTCGACCCTTCATTGGCCACCCCAAATGTGTACATATTGAGGTCAGAACTCATGACCTCTTGAAAGAATTAGTCATGGTTATTACAACAACTGAATAAGCAATATTTTAAATTAATGTAGAAGCTAACAATGATTATTTACAGGAATCTTATATTGGTATAACTGAGTAAGCCCAAATATGATATGGCAAAAAGTATAAACAAAGATAAAATGAAAAAGTACATAGGGATTTGAAACATGGTGAAATAAAACATAAATGGTCGTATGTTTGTCCTAGCACAGCCACAGGACATACGCCGTATCTACCGCCGCCAGCCTACTACTTTTTACTAAATGCTCACCTCTTTTTGCATTTAACGAGGTGTGAAGCCCCGCGCTTCGCAGCGGGATGTTTGAATACAAAATTATTGATTTCCGTTGCGAGCCGCCGCTAAGCGCAAGGGCCTAACTCTGTAACGGATCAATAACCCAAAGACCATTTTTGAAATTTTTTGTTACTTTTGTCAAGGAAAATGTCTTTATGTTAGCGTTTCATTGCAAAGTTAGTCATAAAAGGACTGATTTTGCAACGGACCTTTTGCATGAAGGGCCAAAAAAAATTTAAAAGAAGAAAAAAATGTAATATAACCGTCGTTAGTCAAATGACCATTAGTACTATAGCTAGCACTGTTCATTAGCCCCATTACCATTGGGTGTGGCAGTAGTAAAAACAAAATTGCCCATAGCCATCATGATGATTATACTTTATAGTAATTTATCAATCAATACACACTTACATTTACATTGCATTTTTTTCGGTGAAAAGTTTAAATCGGCATAGAAACCTCCATGCACCATTAGTTGGCTAAACTTTCTGCAAGTATAAAAATTGTCTTGTGGCAGACAAATGGGTTTTAGAAGAAGGTGTATGGCAAGGCCAATGGGCTTGGACTAGGCAACCTAGTGGACGAGCTGATGGAGATCTTACAAATCTAGTGACTGACTTAAATGGGCTTACTCTTGATGAATCTCAAGACGATATATGGGAGTGGACCTTGACCGCTTCTCGCAAGTTTTCAGTTGCCTCTTTGTGTCGTGCTATTCATTTAAGATTGAATGCTAATGATGTTTCTGCCCCACCTTTCAATTGGAACTCATGGGTACCTCGTAAGGTAAACGTGTGTGCTTGGCGCGCTGCTCTAGATTGTCTTCCAACCAGGTTGAAACTATGCCAACGTGGTATCAATCTTCTTACGTCGCTATGTTTATTTTTCGGGTTGTCTGATGAATCTCGTGATCATTGTTTCTTTTTANTGGGTTTTAGAAGAAGGTGTATGGCAATGCCAGTGGGCTTGGACTAGACAACCTAGTGGACGAGCTGATGGAGATCTTACAAAGCTAGTGACTGACTTAAATGGCTTACTCTTGATGAATCTCAAGACGATATATGGGAGTGGACCTTGACCGCTTCTCGCAAGTTTTCAGTTGCCTCTTTGTGTCGTGCTATTCATTTAAGATTGAATGCTAATGATGTTTCTGCCCACCTTTCAATTGGAACTCATGGGTACCTCGTAAGGTAAACGTGTGTGCTTGGCGCGCTGCTCTAGATTGTCTTCCAACCAGGTTGAAATTATGCCAACGTGGTATCAATCTTCTTACGTCGGTATGTTTATTTTGCGGGTTGTCTGATGAATCTCGTGATCATTGTTTCTTTTTATGTCCTAAAGTAAAAGTAATGTGGTTGAAATTTTGGAGCTGGTGGAAAGTCCCTACTCGGTTCTCTTTGAATGACATTCTTAAAGGAAACTTTAATTTCACCAAAGATAAGTGGACAATAAAGCTATTTCACGCTGTTTGCTTGTCTCTAATTTGGTATGTGTGGAAGTGGAGGAATAAAAATTTGCACGCTTCTTCAGATGAAGAGATATCTTCGGCTCAACAAGAGGACATATTCCCGGCGATCCAAAGATTATGTCTGTTGTGGACTTGAAACCGAGCCTCTAAATGTCGTTTTACTTGGTGTCATTGGATTAGAGCTCCTGGAGAAGTGGCTAATTTATAGTTTGTAGTTCCGGCTTAGTTTGGAGTTGGTGCTTGTGTGTTTCATCTTAATGTAGTGGTGATGTGTGGTTGTATTTTTTCATTCCTATTGGCTCTTGCTTAGAGCTATCTTCTCTTATGTTGCTTTGGCATTTTGCCTTTAATAATATCTTTGCCTATTTCAAAAAAAAAATAATAATAAAAAAAAATAAAAAAAAAATAAAATAAAAAAAATAAATTAAAAATTAACTGAATGAATATTCAGCTATTTTCTGCTAACATTAACAGATATTCCAAACAAATTACAGCGTACAGGGACATTACCGATCAAACTGATTCTAACATATGGGCGGATTATATGTAAACATGTATCTGAAAGATCAATTGATATGGGCATCGATTTAAGCGTGGATCATAAGTTAGTGTTAGTCACTGACATTACAAAGCTAACATTTGACATTTTTTCGATCAAGTTTTAGTGATAATGTTAAAAAAATCATGGTCAACGTGATATTTCATGACCTCCCCTATAGCGTATAAAGTATTGGTTCCTAGAAAAACATTGGACACACGTTTCATTCATAAATGAGAAAATAGGGTCATGGGATGCTGCTCCCCCCATGTTGTCTTGTCTCTTTAACCACCATTTCACATCTTCATAAATACTAAACTTTAATATCATTATTTATGTTCAAACATGTTGGGGACAAATCAAAATGTATCTATAATGATGGTGCTTAATAATTCGCAGTAAAAATAATTACTTGTATTTTACCCAAATGTATGAAGAATGAATTTCAGTTTTGAAATTAGACCAAGTTTTGAAGATCTTGGTGGTCGTCACGATAGAAAATGATAGATGTTCATGTGTTCTTTCCGTCTCATTTAAATTATTTTGAACCGGATGGAGTGTTCACGTTATTATTACCGTTTCATTTAGTTTATTTTGGGACGGAGAGAGTGCATCATTGTGATTTGTGACTTAATCTACTTATTAATTGAGTTAACATAATCTTTGATTATAGCAATAGTATGTAAAACTCTAAACATACATGGTACAATCAAATGGTTTATCAATGTCCATGGATGCAAGTTTGGTGCATAAAGAGCAAATGCAAATCTTATGTTTAAATTCCAACGTGAAATCACTCATATTTTTTTTTTATTTTTTATTATTTTTTTTCTTCCCTTCATCTTCATACTATGGTCTTTCTTGTGAACAAATCACGATTAATTTCCATCTCTTTAGCGATCAAAATCATTACATCAAAATTCGGCGCGTTTCAAACTCATTCATCATGTTAACATATATAAACCATCTACAACTTGAATAACCTCTAACCACTAGTCCTAATCTACAACTGAAACCAGTATAAATATGAACCAAAATAGGCCCAAAGAATCGTTGTATGTATTTAGATCATCAAAAGATTTTGAACCCGACACTTCAGCGAGAATTCAGGGGTCCAGATTCCTGTTCACCAAGGCTGTACATTTGCTGCTCAA
Organism: Artemisia annua; assembly: GCA_014162995.1. NCBI lineage: Eukaryota > Viridiplantae > Streptophyta > Magnoliopsida > Asterales > Asteraceae > Artemisia > Artemisia annua. The sequence continues at coordinate 15,247 of LBNU01023112.1, forward strand.
CTAAAAAACTTGAGCTGAATCTTGTAACTGTTAACTGTCTTCTTTGAAGACACTATATATGAAATCCCGGAAGCGTTTTGAGTATTGTATAGGGTCAACAGCAGAAATAGAAGTCGGGTCATACTGGAATGCTTTATAGGCATGTTCAAGCTTTTTACTAATGTCATAATCTTGAAGTATGTCGATTATACCGAAGAAGAGGACGACGTCATAAAATTCTCCTGTTGGTTCTCCAACTAGCTGTGTCTCGTGACTTCTCACTGCGAGTTCAACCCGAGCTGGCATGTTAATGCCAAGCGTTACAGGGTCCCACCTGTAAAATGATAGTTGTAATTTTTAAATTAGCATTTTGAAAGTGATTATCTAAAATTCAGTTATCAAAATATATAGATAGTGTTGATCAAAATATATATACGCCTGACGGCCTGAGTGCTTACATGTCTGATTATTTAACAATGTAACAGATCAAATTTGCCAATATTAAAAGGTAAGAAGGCCTTCCAAATTCAGTTTCAAAATGGGAAAGATTAATAATTGTATTTAGCCCAAAAGAGGCAATAAAGTAGTCTTGATTAAGTTGGTAATCGACAATGTAATCAACAGTAATACAGTATTTGCATAAGTAGGCTGACTGGTAATATATTTTAGGACGGATGGTGATTATGGAAGATATTATTAAGATTTTTCAAGTATTTTACCCTGTAGGATTGAGAGAGGCATCTGTATCTGCCGAAGAATCTCTAGGACTTGTCTCGCTGCTATCTGGCTCAGTGTTCCCTAAAAAAGAAGGAAAAAAAAAAGCTTATTATCACATATTGGCTCATGAAGTTGTGTGTATTAGAGAGAGAAAAAAGAAACCTGTGGGAGTGTCACGTCCAGATAAATCGCCTTCATCAGCTGATAGGTCCTGATTGCTTTCTCGAACGCTAATACCAACCAAAAGACTGTAATCCATAATTCTTTCCTGTTCAAGAAATTGGCAGTCCCTGTCCACTTGCCTGCATCGAACATAATCTACTTTAAGATTTTTCACACGCACAAACACATAATCTACTTCAACTCAAATAAGAACCAAACAAATAGGTTAAGAAAATAGCTAAAAAGAAATGTATTTGATGTATCAAACCACCATAAGTATTATATCTTCAAAAAAACTTTAGTTAATAATATGAATTTTATAATTATATGATGCATAAACCCGAGGCGGCAAGTTTAGTGTGATTGCCCAACCCGTCTGACCCGTCCATTTTGCCACATCTAGTTAGCACTATCAAGCTATGATACGGAATATGGTAGTTGGGAAGAATAGAGCATGAGAATAAGTAATAAGTTTCACCTACTGAACTCTTGAAACCAATCTTTCTGCAACCGGAAGATAAAATTGAGATCAAGGTCTTTAAGAGTGGTATTTGCATCAATTTCAGTCTCGGGTTTATCCGTAATTCGGCCATGGGAAGATCCTTTCAAGTCGAAGCGCCTATTAATAGGTACCTCAGTACAGAACACGTTTCCCATTATAACAAACCGCACCTGTATCATAAGTCAAAAATGTAAGAAAGTGCTAACAAAACCAGAAATTAGAATCATTTTTTTCTTCTTATTTTACTTTTGGCCATACCTTCTTTTGCGAAGATCCATTCAACTTCACGCAATGTAATCCAAAAAATTTGGTGATGAGAGTGTTATCAAAAGATTGCATATGCTCGAAATATGCTGGAAGCATCCTTTTTAGTACCTGAAACATAAGCATGTATAACATTGAAGTCATTGCTATCAAGTAATTAAAAGAATTGATGAAATAAGATTCAACTCACTTTCACTTCTGACTTTTTTATAGTCTTTATCATATACTTATCATCATTCGTCATGTAAAAGAAGCTGCCACTTTTTCCGGGAGAAGAGAGCTCCCGTAGAGCCTCACTTCCACAAATTGATAACATGTAATCAGCTGGATCCACATTAAACAAATTCCGAAGTTTCCTAAAACCAAACCAGATACAATCAACCAATAAACAACTATAATATATGCAAACCATATGCAACTTTTTAAGTACTAACCTGAAAACCAACGGGCAATAGTCTTTAAATTTGAAATCACATGACTGATGAGGTGGAGTGTGTTTGGATCCTTCAGGAGGAAATTTGGTCCATGTTTTTTCCTTGGCATCAAAAGCTGTAGGCTTCAAACCAAGAGATTTAATTGGAGTAGCCTTCCCTACAGAATGTCTGGAATTGCACCGTTAATACATTACATTATTACAACCATCAAAACTTCACAATTGTATAAAAAATATATATTTCATGGACCTATATATATTCATATGGATTTTTACTCCAAAACGAGTGTCATAACATTTCAAGCGTTATAAGCTATTCTGTTGTATAAAGCTAATATTTGTGACCGAGATTACTAGTAATCCACAGACAGATATGTAAACATGTCGATTATAAACTATACATGTAAATGAGATATGGATATCCAGTTCATACCTTATCCCAAGCTGTAGATTGAGCATGAGCTCGTAATTCTTATGGCCTTTGTATATCGCGGTCCCTTGCCTATCTGCTGGTTGCAAGTCAATTCCCAACCCTAAAATATGTCCATTGTCAACCCCTTGAGAGACTAAAGCTTCGCCATTGCTTATTCTTCCATCAACAGATTGTCTTCTTCCTTGATTCTCATTTTTAGAATTTCTCCTAATCGGTTGTTTCTGAAGCTTTTGATCACTACTAAACCAACCAAAGATCTTATCTGAAGGAAATACCGATAGGTCCTCTGCCTCATAAATTACGGATTCACTTGTCTCAAACGAGAACAACTCATGAGGATCCCAATCATCATGAGAAACTGGTGAACTCGATGGATGAAACTTAGCATGTTGCTCTTTCGGATCCTTCCCCCAAACACCAACATAAAAACTCCCATCATCCCATCTAAACGTACCATTTCCTTTCGGAAATCCACCTTCCCAACACCCTTCATACCGCTTCCCATTAGTCCAAATCATGGTCCCGTTCCCACTCATCTTCCCTTTCCTCCATTGCCCTATATACTGATGACCACTATTCCATTGATACGTCCCATTACCATCCTGTAACCCCTTTCTCCACTCACCTTCATAATGATCACCATTCGCATAACTCATACTCCCTTTACCATGCTTCATATTCATAGCCCAACTCCCTTTATACGTATCATTCAACGCACCAATAAAAGTACCTTCACCGTCCATATAACAATTCCTAAACTCACCCTCATAACTCGCACCCGAAGGCCAACTAAATTTCCCTCTACCATTAGCCCTCCCCTTAAACCACTCACCAAAATACATACACCCATCAGACCATAAATACTTGCCATCACCATGAGGACAGTTTTCGGACACCCATTGACCGATATAAATATCCCCATTGGAAAAAATCTTTTCGACATGAAAAGACTGGCTATCAACAACAACTTCCTCATCCACATGAGCTACAGACATTGTTGTGAAAATATTAGTAGTCCTTTTTTTCGCGGTTTTCTTAACTTTAACTTCCCATGACTTAAACATACTCATTATATACAAAATTTATATTTAAACAATTTTACATATAAAAGGATTGAAATGCTATTAACCCAGATCAAGTTCACCTTGAATCATTAACATAACTCTCAGAGACATTACATCAAACATCAGGTGTGCAACCCAAAAAAGACACAATTTTGGGACAAAGGACAGGAAAATAAGACAGACCCAGATGACAAAAAGACCAATGTATGTGTTAGAAACAAAGAAAAGACAAAATGTTGAGGGGGGTTGTGTTTTAGTTTGTGGGGTACATTACATTACATGTGTGTTTTTTAGTAGTTGTTGTTGAATGTGTAGAGCTGTTTTGTTATGACAAAAGGGAAATGAGATGTAAATGGCATCAAACAAATACCTTTTTTTTTTCTTTGTATATTTTTTATTTATAAAATTTTAGAGGTAAATTTTTGGTGTGTTGGTGTGATTAGGGTTTTAGATGATATTTATTTTATACTAAAGTAGTCATATTAGCCGGAGTTCAAAGGTATATTTGGCAAAATTAACTCTGTAATTAAAGATATAATTGTAAATAGAGATGTAGGAGATTACAAATTATGATTATTTTTATAAGATATATGAAGTAGCATTTGATTTTTATAGATTATAAAAATATTATTTGTTAAAATGATAAATTTTGTTTATCGAACAAAGCTTATATTTTAAATAGTTTATTTTTTGAAAAAATAAACATAATCTTCTTATAATTTTGTATTGTAAAAATGCCCGAAATTTATAATAGATGAAGCCGAAGTTTAATTATAATTAGTCATTTAAATCATGTAACTTTTTATTATCAAACAAAGCTTATTTTATGAGTTAACTTATTTAAAAAACCTTAACTTATCAAAAGCTCGTTCTCTTCCCATGTATACTAGTCCTCAAATGAGTTTAAATTTTGGTCAGGTAACATATTGGTATGACCCGGAAATGTTTATAAATGGTTACGGAAACATCAGTTAAGCCGTGTACATCATAGTCTGAAAAGTTGGATGTTTTGTGATACTGTAATTTAAATAGGATCTTTCTTCGTTTACCCATTTTATGTAAAGTTGTTTTACATAAACATGAATATGAATAAGAAAATGAAATTGTACTAATAAATTAGTGAATTATTTATAATAATTTATATCCTACTTTAGAAATAAAAAGATGAAAAAATCACTGTCATACTTTCATAATTGGGCCTGTTTTATGAAATATAGATCTTTTGGCGGTAAAGCTTTTGATTTATGACTTGTTTTTTGTCGAGTAATTAAACTTTGTAAAAGCATGCTTTTTTGTTTCTTCCTGATGAGATTTTATAAAATAGAAACTTTTTCTTTTATATGATAACTTAATTAAGCAAACTAATTGATCATTGATGTGATTGTAAATTCATGGTGCTATCGATCAATCGATAGTGTCACATTACGTTATTTATTTTTGAAGTTTAAAGGATTTATAAATTAATTTGATGACTTAGTCTATACACGGAAAAGATGTCACATATTTCACGTCTTGCATTAAATGATATTCCATGATATTAGACAACACAATAAATAGTATGAATATGACATTAACAAAGTACTGTGGTTTAGAGGTATATATGCTAAATTTGTAATGTATAATTCAATTATTTTCATTTAGAGAAATGATATTATCGATCAATCTGATCTGGTTTTATATAGAAATCAACTTTTTTCTAATTCAGTAGAAGATTTGATATCTTGTGTGTTTACACTTCTCTTATGTTTGATTTGGTTCATGTATATCACATTATTATTTGTTTATCAAAATATAAAATTGTAGTAAATGTTTTTGTTCAGTCAAAAGATTGACAACCATAGGTATTAATAATTGGTTTCAAAGTATATATTTTAGGTTATCATGTCATATGATAACTATTATTTTAATCTATTGACACAATGTAGTATGTCGTGCTGCCCTGTTCGATCGTTTCTTTAGTAGTATATTTCAAATTTTATACTACAGTATAATATAACTAATGATGTGAAAGTGTTTCTTTTCTTATACGTGGGTTAAAAGTAACGTCTTTTATTAGTTGAACTTGTATTTAGGTACAACCTTTCTTTTCATGAAATGAAATGTTCACATACCGTTAGGTCAATGGCTTTTTGGTTAATTTCGTGTCACTTGAAATAATGTATTATTTTGAAATTCTTACATTGTTAATGATATTATGTTGTTGTGTATTACAGTACTAATCTCCTTCCCATGAACAATCAATGTAACGTATATGGTGAATGTATGTTGAATGATCATACAAAAACTTGTGTCTCACGAACCTTAAGAATCGAGCTATACAATTTAAGTCATATGTCGAGTTGTTTATTTCATGTCTGGCCGGTTCACCTTAACCCCGACCGACTCAACGTCAATCAACGAGTCACCTACTGTCTTGACTTAACAATTTATTGGGTCCATTTATCATGAATGTCAAGTATTAACTTTTATTGTGCGTCACTTCAGTCTTCGATCAACAAGGGTTGTGTCGCTTGCGTTTAAAGACTCGAATGATACTTAGTCAACCAAAAGTTAGTATCCTATGCTTACTTTAAATTTTCATGTAGAGATTAATTGTTTAATTTCTGAAGACATGGAGTACGTGCTTGCATGTTGGTTTTGATCAATTTTCAAAACTTACATATATCAACAACAAAATCTATAAAAATTACATAATAATCAAAGACGGGCAACCGTTTATATACAAGATCAACACCAATTATACCCAATCTCGTCTAAGCAGAGTGGTTATGAGAGATATATGATGTAGACAGTCACACCCTTACGCGATGGTAAAAATGGACAACCCTTTACATCACTATCATATTTGGCATTATATTATTATGTATGTATTGATATATCAGTATTGAAATTTCCCTAATAATATATCGATACTTTTTAGAAAGGGAATATTTAATTAGCCTTCACACTTTCAGAGTCATTTACTTGAACATATCAGTTCTCTTTAGCCATTGCTGCATAGAAACTTCTCTGAACATGGTTGCACAAATATTCTACTCAATATATAGTTAATACTTTATTCTAATGTATGTGCTTTCAAAAAGTAGAAATTTACAATAATATTTTGTATAAGTAAGCCACAAAACATATGCACATAATTACACACGGGTTGTTCGTTGACAAACATTTTGTCATATTACATAGCATACATTTCTTAGTTTGGCTTACATTGTGGATTTTATGTATATTAGGTGATTTACCTTTGTCATTATACACCACTAATTGCAAGCATGGTTTTTTAAAATGTACACTAGTTAGTTAAACATAAATTAAAAAAGTTGAAAGTTTTAGTTAAGTTGCAACATGTTTGAGTGTTAAAATCACAAAACAAGACATTTCATTGTAATGGTAATGATGATCCATGTAGTTGAATAAGGGCTGATTTAAGCCCATTGAAGTGATTAATAATGGACAACTATTAAACCCAAAGCCCATGATATAATATAAATATAAGAAAATACATAAATACGGCTCAAACATTTTAATAGAGACAGATTACAGATATACAGAAACATGGATTAAGCGAAGACATATCTATACTACATATAAAGGAAAAAGAGTCAAAGTGGAAAAGTGAAAAGTCAATATTGTTGAAATGTTGAAATGTTGAAATCTTATTAAAGGAAATTATGAATGTAATTAATATTATTATTAAAACACCCCATTACTTAAAAGTACAATGATTTATTCACATTGTACAACCAAATTAAATACAACCAATTAAAACACAAACCGGGTTGACCCGGGACGCTTCAAACCCGACGGGTTGAGCCGGTTTAATTTGACCCATTTTCGACCCAACCTAGAAAGTTGACCCGATTTAAATCGACCTATTTTTCAACCGGAACGGTTCAACCGGTTGAACCACCCGGGTCGAACCGGGTTTCAAAACATTATCCATTACTTAAAAGTACAATAATTTATTCACATTGTACAGCCAATTAAAAACATATCTATCAAATTAAATACAATCAATTAAAACAAAAACCGGGTTGACCCGGGACACTTCAAACCCGGACGGGTTGAACCAGTTTAATTTGAACCGTTTTCGACCCAACCTAGCAAGTTGACCCGGTTTAAATCGATCCATTTTTTGCTTGGAACGGTTCAACCGGTTGAACCACCCGGGTTGAACCAGGTTTCAAAACATTATGTTAAATTTCCAAATCTTCAAACTTTTATTGTTTTTCGTTTATAACCTATAAACTTTTTTTATCAATAAACTATGTGTCGCTATAAAATCCCGTTGCTATGCACGGGTACTCGTCTAGTAATATTAGAAGAATGTAATGTATGTTCCCCTAGTGAAAGTTTACAACCAGTTGAATGTTGAATCTAAGTGACAATGTATACCTTTAACCCGCTCTGGTGTCGTTTAGTGTAATCGGTGTGATTAAGTATCGTTGTTGTAGTATTTCAGATTGTATACCGTTTGCATTAACATCGAGTAGATGTCATAAATGATTCTTCTTTTGATGATATGACATAAGTAGTTTTGAAAATTGAATTATTTGAAGAGTAATGCTGAAAAAAATAAATAAATAAATAAATAAATAAATAAATAAATAAAAGTTAGTTACAAAATTATATTTACACAGTGATTTGACAATTAAATGCGAAGGGTGAGAAGAGAAATTATGACTATCCCGCATTCCCGCTACGCTACTTCCTTCCCACTGTAAAGGGAATCATGCAATATGATTAGACCACAACACTTGCCAAGTTATTGTGTGGATATCATTTTATATCCTCTTTTTGGATATAGCACTTCCCTTATTTGAAATTTGAATACTATTAACAGAGTGGAGTATATGGAATTGTTTTCGTAATTGGTTTGATGAACTTTAATATAGTATTTAGAGTAGGGTAGTGACATTTTTAAAATTTATAAAATGACAAATCAACAATTTATAAATGTTATGATATTATAAACCAGATTTCACTATGACATAAATCTTTACAGTTTAATACAAATTAAATGATTTTCATAAAATATGTATAAACTGTCTTGGAGTTATTAAAAAATTTTAAGAATTAAGATTTTTCAATGTCATATAAACATGAAATAATAATTCAACTGGTTGGAATGAAATCTCTACATAGACCATCCATAATGAGAAGTATAAGAAAATTATGAAACCAATCAAAAGCTTTATTTTTCATTTCATTCATAACAAGTTATGATTTCATGTTTATGTGGTATACAAATATTTAAGATGTTGACAATGTCCATAATATATTGTGTTTGAGTTATATGAAATAACTATAAGAATTTTAAGTTCATGCATAGTGGAAAAGTGTGTAAAATGAAAAGATTTATAGTTTAATAATGTGGTATCTATCTATCTATATATATAAGCTGAGTTGTAGGGTGAGTAATGACATATAATTTGATAATTAATATTTTAGTGTTGTAGGCTAAGTAATGAAATGCAATTTGATTATTGGAGTAACTTTTTTACTTATAATTCAAGTAATTTCAAAAATCGTGTAACAAATTATATATGAATAATTGAATATTGAGTTATCGTTAAGTAATGACATGCAATTTGATTATTTAAACTTTAGTTATAAATTGGGCAATTTCAATAGTCATGAAACATAAAAGCTAATATCTCAATTTATGTTAAAAATCCAATTTAAGTATATTGAATCAGTAACTTCATGCTTCAAATGAATATTAAAATCAAAGGTATTAAATAGTGCAATGAAATTGCATACTTCTAACAAAGTTATAGCAATTGTTGGCATGTAAAAGAGGATGTGGAATTTATTGTCTATTCAAACGTGTAGGCATCTGATTAAGGTAAAATGTCTTTATGTGTTCATGGTATTGTCTCTAACTCTTTATAATTATTTATATCTAATTCTATATAGCTTAAAAAAAGTTACGTCACATAAGTAAGTTCTTGGTAACTCATTTATGTTATGTGAAGAAAAAACATTTACATACCAATTCATTTGCTTTTGTAATTAAATACATTATTAAGATGAAATCGGCAATATTTATGTGCCAAAAGAACTTCGTGCATACACCTATTGATTTGTTTGTATAATTAACTACAATAAGTGTCTTTTCATGTCTTTAAGATAGTTATATACATTGCTATATATGAGATTTGCTAAACAATGCTCGGGCAATGCTTAAGACAATAATTAATATGAATATAAAAGGAAACCCGAACTTTGTTAAATTAAAAATGACATATATTTAAGTTAATTTTTATGTTAATTTATTGTGCATTTAATACATAACTACACATGTCCACATTCTTATTGCAAAAAGTCATTTTTAGCTACATTGTCTAACAAATTTACATATGAAATGTACAAAAACTTAATGTAATATTGTTATCTGAGATGGAGACACAATATACTGTAATGTAGAAGAGTAGTGTGGGTATCAATTTATATCACCTATACATAACTTTCTCATGTAATAATTTACTTCAATCTTTCAAAACTAGGCTTTCAATATGTTTCTCTGTTTTTGTTTCTTATTGTTAATTAGAGTTTTAACATATTAGTTAGTTACTTAATCATAAAAAGTTAGGTAAAATAGTAAGGAATTGCGTTATGCTTAATTAAAGTGTTACACAATTAAAAATTATTTGAACTTCATATCATGTGCATCTTATGATCTTTTTAATTAAATGGTTATTTTTAATAACCGATCGACTCTAATCGATCGATCTTGATCATGGTTAGCTCTTTTATAAATTTTAATGTATTATAATCATGATTATTCTATACACATGTTGGTACTCTTTTAACTGAATTTATTGACTTGGTCCATCCATGAAGGTTATCTTTGCATGTTAGGTAACTCATGTGCCTTAAAACGTGCAATGGCTTAAAAGAGGAAAATAGGTAATTCGAACGTTTCATTATGTCTGGCCACGCATGTGCATCTTGTTACACATATATATCCGACTAGTCAATTATGTTAGATGCGTGTTCATGTTCATTTTTTAGCGAACGAAGTTATTGATATCTTCACAAAATGATAGCGAGAGAAACGTGATAAAGTTTATGTAGTTATTAAAAGGGTTATTTACACATATAGGTAACGAACTTAGAAAAAATTCCTATGTTATGTAACGAACTTTCAAAAATATTAAGTTAAGTAACAAAACTTTCAAACACCGTTAAAGTTACGTAATTATACCCAATGTTGCAACTGGTAACCGGTTGACCCGGTTACTTTTGTTTGACCATTATATTTGACCACTTAAATTAGTCTTTTCATTTTACCCCACCACCTGAAAGTTTTTTCCCCCCCTTATCTTATCTCCTTTGTTTTTTCCCCTATTTGTACCACCACCATCATCAAAACATAAACCCAGATAACCATTTCTTTTTGATAAAAACAACATAAATCCAAACAACAACCAGAAGTCAATCAAGGACATACATGACCAACATCTCAAATAATATACCAAGATCTTGAAAACATCAATGGATCTTATTAATCTCAAAGCATGAACATTTTATAAATCTCAGATCTCAAAATTAAACGAACAAGTATACAAACAAAAAAGAAGGAACACATCTATTAACTTTCCGGCGAGACTAAGGCGACTCGACGGTGGTTGGATAATGGCAGCGACGGCAGATTCGTCCAATCGAGTGTTTCCATCCAAATCGCCACCACAACAGATCTTGTGTAACCTCCTGTTGTGGGTCTTGATCAGCAAAGAAACATCACATAAATTATAGGAAATCGAGATCCATGTCGATGGGTTGCGGATTGTTCTTGTTTAACCATTGGATCTGATTCAAAAAATAGGTGTGGTGAGCCAAAGAACAAGGAAGGTGTGGTGATTGTTTTTGTGGTGGCGGTGATGCTCGAAACACGGTGGTGATGGTGGTGACGGGGGTTGCAGGTGGCGGCGGAAAAGAGATAGGGAGGAGAGGTGAAAGTGAAGATGAAATATGTGAGGTGGAGGGTTATATAACCCAAACAAATTTTCAAAGGTTATTTACATATAGGGAATGAAGTTAGAAAAACTTTCCATGTTATGTAACGAATAGGAGTATTTAATGACAGTGGCATGTGGGCCCAAAATTATTCCCGGTAAATTACCTAACTTTGACGGTTTTAATAAGTTTTGTTACTTAACTTAATATTTTTGAAAGTTCGTTACATAACATGAAAAAAATTTCTAAGTTCATTACCTATATGTGTAAATAACCCTTATTAAAACATTAGTTAACTTCAAGTCTTCAACTTACAAAGCCAAATCTCACGTGGTTACTAAAAATATGTTTCAAAGAATATAACTCAAACATTTTCTAACTATTATATGGGTTATAGATTCAGTTTGAAAGAATACTAAAGTAAATAATGGACTCCACAATCCACATTTGTAGTATACCAAATATCAGGCTGAACACAATGGTCGGTCGCCATAGTCGGTCGACCAATCGGTTGATGCGGGTCGGCCATTGTCGGCATTCGGTCTTCGTCGGTCGAGTGACACAAAATCAAGAGACTTGGTCGTGTAAACGACCGAGTTCAAAACACACTAAAAAACAAAAAAATTCAACCGTTTGACATTATTATTATTTTTTTTTTGTTTTTTTTTTAAACTTTACCACTTTTACAACATTATAATTACCAATTTCAGATACACTTCTAAACACACAATTCAAACAACTTCTCATCAGTATTCATCATGTCAAGCAAAAAAACTCCCAAATGAAAAACCCCACGATCCACAAAATGTCCCGAATTTGAATTTCTCGCCGGATCCGAATTTCCAATTAACCGATGTAACACCACCATCAAATCAACATATTCCTTTTCGTGCACCCGCTTTTGAATATCCAACACGACTACCACAACAAAATCAAAATCAAAACGCGTTTTACCTTAATCATCCATATGTCCGACCGTATCGTACTAATACCGATTTTCAACAATCACCAAGTGGGTCGTCGTATCATCCGAACATAGATTTCTCGCAGTCTTCCCAACCGAATCAAGCGTTTTCCCCGCTTCAGAGTGTTAATCTTTATATGGATGATTTTGAGAAGTTTATCCATGAACTTTCGACTCAACATTACCCGAGTCAAAACTATCCGACTCAACAATACCCGAGTCAAGATGTTTTGATGGGGGCAAGGTTCGGGTCACGGTTCGTTTCAAGGTTCCATTCCGGCTGAAGACGATGACGATGTCGAAGAGACGTCACCCGTCAAACCAAAGAAGCCTTCAAGACGTGCTACAAAGACGAATGCACTCGGTCTTCAGGTCGCATGAGAGAGAAAGCTGACGTGACAAGCAAAACTCAGGTTGCCATTGCATCTAGCCACATATACTTGTGTACTGTGACAAAATATACACGTATGTTAGTATGTAAGAGTTACGTTATTGTCCTTTAAACATTGAACATGATAGTCACATGACCCGTTTAACAATAGCTATTTAAGTTTTTGACAACAAGGATAAAAATGTTGGCATTTTGCAAACACTAATTGAATCACAGTATGGTTATGAATCACAGTACAAGAGATAAAAGTTTTTTCAATAAAGTAACGAACAACATCGTAACAATACAGGTAACACGCAAAGCTAAATCGGGGTCCACTGAGTGGTCCATAGTTAAACAAGCAACTTTTTATAGTATCTGATTACATTTCACATTTGCCTTTTTTTTTTTTTTTTTTTTTTTTTTTTTTTTTTCACTTTAACCACCGATAAATAATCGAGTAAATAAGCGTTTTAATATTCTTACATATGTTTTTACATGAGTTATCATGTTCACATCAATAGTTAAACATCTTAGGTGTGACCAATAAAAAGAAAACAGTCATGTGATAGCCCATTAGCCCTTAAAACACTACATATTTTAGCATCCCGAAATTAACTAAGAGAGAAGTTCAAAAAAAAATAATAATAAATAACTAAGAGAGTGGCTCAAGCCATACTTCCTTTTTGGTGTCATAGTGTCATGTCATGTTACTCCGTTTTTTCCTTTTAACATAAATACCCAAAATCATCTTCCGGTATTTAATTTTCTTTTTTATTTTGAGCTAATGGATTTTTATTGTTTATAAAGACATCCACTATGGTAGTTTATATGAAAAGGTTTATAAAGTTCTGAAGAAGTCTAAAAACTTGTAAACCATAATGAACATCTATTTGAAGCTTATATGGCATGAAGAGGTCTAGAATATTGAACCTTTCACAATTTAATGCATTTGAATTATGCGAGATATTTTTTAAACTTGAAAAGTTTATACATGGTGTGGTTAGGTTTATATAAAAAAAGGTTTATAAATTAATGTCAAAACACAATTATAAACCTTTATAAAAGTTTACTATAGTAGATGCTTTAATGTGATTGAACATTCAATGACTTTCTAACTACTTCCTCTATTTGAACTTTATGCATTTTACTATCTTAGTTCATTCAATAAATGAATACTTACTTTTAAATCACTTCCAAAAACAAAAAGGAATAAAAATAAATTATTACTGAACGCTCAATTATCACTATCTCCGTCTCAAAATTATTGTAAGAAAACAAAAATTAAACAGTTTAATAAAAGTGAGACCACTGTATTCTCAGTCACTCAAATAGAATATTTTTTTTACATAAAATGAAAAGTGAACAATTATTTTGAGACATCCTAAAAATAAAATATGAACTATAATTTTGAGACGGAAGAAATATATGCTTTTTGATGTCAACTTCCGGTAGACTTTCTTTAAACATAATATTGTGTGTAGCTCACAAACTTTAATAATGCAAAGAAGTCATATGTTTGATCACAACTCACTAGTTAATAGAAAACAACTTTGAAAAAAACCTTGGGTTAATGTAACGGGTCGAACCAACCTTTATGTGAGTATCATCCATGGTATGCGATTCTGAGGTCACAAACTAAAATTTTGCTCGACACAAACAAAACTAAAGTTGTGACACCAACTTTTCGGAAAGGATGCCTTTCCTCGTGCTCAGTTCTTAAGTTTTTTTAAGAAGAAAAAATAAAGAATAAAAGTAAACAATTTTTAGCTCAAATTAAAAACAAACATTTTATTGCAAAATTAACTAAATCACTTTTATTCAGTCGTTTACCTTTCATTTTTTTTTTTTTTTTTTTTTTTTTTTTTTTTTTTAATAATACTCAAAAACACAAACTTTTTTTATTTCACTTAATTTTCTTTACTTTCATTCTTTATACGATACTCGAAAAGGGCGTGTCTTAAAACCCCACTAAATTAGTCGGCCTAAGGTCATGTTTGGCAACAAGCATGTGGAAGCGTTTAGGAGCGACAAGCGACAAACGGTAAGCATTTTAAATGAAAAGCTTGTTCGGCAACACCTCAACAAGAGTTTAAATATTGTGTTACCGCTCTAATCCAAATACTTCTTGAATAAGCTTTCCAGAATTGCTCCAAGCGTTTAGATACTTAAATTACATATATACCCTCATTTGTCTAATCATTTATTTTATTTTAATGTGTATATAACCTAATTGTTAATTTTACACTTTATAAAAACTGCTACAACTACGTTACCAAACACGTTTTTTAAATAAACAACTACTGCTTAGTGCTTACTGCTACTGCTACGTGTCGTCAAACATAGCGTAAATTAAAAAAATAAAAATGACACAAAACTCCAAATAAATAAGGTTGATTTACAAGTCACATTTCCACATTAAAAAAACCAAACATGGGCACATTGACAATATAAATAAGATTGTGATTCGTTTCATTAGTTAAGAAGAAAAGTCGCCAAGCGCGAATTAAGACACTTACAACTAATAACACACATTTAATTTAGAAACAAAGAAATAAAAGTAAAACCCTTTTTATGTTTTGTTCTGATCTCATTACAATAAGCGTTGAATAATATTTACAAAACATCTTCCAGATTCATCATCATTTTCTGTCTCCGTCAACTCAGGTATCATTATTATTATTATTATTGTTTTCTAATTTTGGGGTTTATGAAGTTTATTTCAATGTTTGTGACTGGTGATTTGATCATGTTATTTTTGTTCTTAACGGTTATGTTTTGGGAGGTTATGATATGGTTGTTGTAGCTACATTATAGTTTAGGGTTTATCAATTTATGTTTTTATAAATTTTGACCAAAATTAGTAGTACTAAAAAAAAAAA
>LBNU01023113.1:15293-26470 GCA_014162995.1 Artemisia annua
GTCCTGGAAAGAGAAACCCTTTTGCATAGCGTCCTATGTAACCCTACCTTTCCGATAATTCTAGAGCCCTGAGCGAATCGTAGACGAAGACTTCGAGTTGGACGAATTCCTGATGACTCATGATCCCGTAAGTGGTAGAGAGATGTGCTTGCTTGTAGCAATCATGTCATACACTACGACGATTAAATTCCGGGGGTAATTAACTTATAGTAGGAGCGAGTGAACATCTGCCTTGTTACTGAGGAGAATGAGAAGAATGAAAAACGTAGAGAATGCGTGCCAATCGTTCGGATTCCCCAGGAATAGTCCTAGACGACTTGCCGGGATCCCACCTGTTAGACAAGTGAAATTTCAGATCGAGTTAAGATCTGGTGCTGCATCCGTAGCCCAAATACCTCACCAAACCGCCGTATTGAACTGGAAGAGCCTTCGAAAAGATTGACAGAGTTGTCAAAGAAGGGGGTTCATGCGGCCGAGTTGTCAACATAAGGAGCTCTGGTGAGACCTATAAGGAAGGAGGATCGATATTTCCGCGTATACCCAAACTATCGAGAGTCAAATAAGCTACCGATGAAAATTCGATGCCCGTTACCGAAGATCGATGATCTGTTCGATCAACTCCGATGTTCGAGTGAATTGTCAAAGGAAAGACCCACGATTTGGATGCCGCCAACAGCGATGGATTGGGAAGAGAGATGGCTCGAAGACTACGTTCATACTTGTGGTGGCTATTATAGCCCTAAAGTGTGTCTGATGGTTAGCCGTCGCCCAACCACCTCCAGGAATAGCTGATGAGAACTCTAATAGGATGGGTTGCGATAGTATTCAACCCCATATATCCTAAAACCTCTGAGACAAGTGTGTAGAGAAACACGGACCGAGTGTGACATCATAACAACTAGAGAAGGAGATAGCTATAATACGAAACTCTGTGAGTATGGATTCGATTGGACTGTAAGATCTCTTGGTCATGCGAATTGCATTTCCGTGGATCTCATCAAGAGTTGGTCAATCAAGGGTGGAGAATTCCCCTTCCAGTTTGAATGAGAGACGTCGATAATTGGAATTGCTGGGAGATTTCAGAGGACTAACGAAAGTCTCCCGAGATAGCAAAACCTTAATGGAGTAAACCAAGAAGAGGTAAAGGGTAAATAAATGGCAAGTAAGAAGGAAGTAGGATAACTTCCAAAGATAGAACGGTGTAATACGCCTGTTCTTATTATTCAAAGGAATGTGGTTGCAAAGTCTTAGTGTTTCGTGAGAAAATCGAGGAACGTTTTGATATGAATGGAAAGGAAGCAGGATAACTTCCAAAGAGGGAACGGTGAAGAACACATATCCTAGTTGTTTCAGAGAAAAGTGTAGACGCTATTATAGATTTCGATGTTTGTATAAAGATTTCTGAATTGTTTGATGTGAATGAAGGAGGAGTAGATTGCGTCCCTCGCCAATTTGAGACGTGCGAGAGAAGTCATGTCATTCCGGAGTGAACTTTGGGTGCGGTTGTACTTGCACCCAGAATCTGGGAGACAATATTGGTAGTATACACCCAACATGAGGGTACGACATACCCTAGACCGGAAAGAACGGACCGTCGAGGTAGAGTAGTTAGAGAGAACTACATGGTGGTAACTACTGCAAAGATTTGCTATTATAGGTGTGAGGAGAATGTGTTGCTGACGTTTTAGTCGAGCAGTATGTACGCACATTGAAACCGCTTGATGAATACTGACTTTTAGCCGTAGGTACCTATTCGTTGTTTTGAGCAATTCCTGAATTGAGCCAAATCATCAACGACGTTAAATTTTTATTTCTTAACGAATTGATACGCGGCCTAATCTCGTGACAGTTCTTGTTTGATGAGTTGCGAGATTAAGCTAAAATCAAGTTGTTACGGGGTTTAAGGTTTCGGTGATTTTGCTCAAAGACGGGAAGGCTTATTCCATCGAAATAGGCTACCCGATAATTGCCTTTGATTAACACGCTGGGATTGTCAAAAGAGAAGAATTGACAGATATGGGAACCTTTCGGTTGGTTGGAGAATAGGAATGGATACGTAGACTGTTCAGATGGAACCTTATCCTTTAAGGATAAAAGTTGAATATTTTCTCACGGAGTATCCAAGGTTGGACAGTGCACGAGAGCACGAATAAGGATACTCTAGTCTCTTCGTGTTGGATAAGATGTATTAAGATCAGAAGTAGCAGTATTGAAGACCGAGCATAGAGGTTGACATTGCAATACATGTCAACGAATGCTAAGGGTGTCGAGAGACGAATGTCGGACACTAGAGACCATTACGTTTTGTAACAATTCAAATTTTGAGTCATGAGTGGAAGAGAACCACTATGGAATTGACAACAAATTTCCAAGAACAGATAGTGGTTGTAATACCATCTGGGAAATTATGATCACTTTATTGAATCTAGTCATCGTTACGTGATTGTCAAGTAATAGTATGGACGGAATTGATCGTTATTCTTGAAGTGAAGTTGATTTTCGGGCATAGAGTGCCGATTTCTATCACGTCTTGCTAAGACTATCGTTTATGCTGAAGTTCTGAAAACCTCTACAGATGACCTTGGGGATGAGTGGTAATTGGAGCATTACGTAACCTCCCCAATCAGAGGGTCAGGATAAGAGAATCGTTCGTACGTCGAGAATAAAGCTTTGAGCTATCATTAGTAACTTTGAAAGGAGGCTGGGAGAGACATCCGCCTCTCCCCAAACTTTCCTGAGTTAATGAAAAGCCGCCCGACGCTGAAATCATGTCATTCGAAACTCTTTATGGTTGTATGTACCAACCTAACTCTCGCGAAGCTGGAAATTTGAGACAGCAAATTCGCTATATCGATTTTCATTCGTGAGACCGCCGAAATGAATATTAAGATGTGAAGGGTAGAGCAAGAGGATGATTAAGGTGTCACCTAGAGATGGTGGAATACGTTGAGTAAACGTGAAAAACTTAATCCTTGCTATCCTGTTTTGCTCAAAAATTCTTACTAGATCTAACTCGCGATACTAGTGCTTTTGTTGGGACATGGAGTAGTCCACGAGACTCTTGATGTGTAATCTGGAAGGAAACTTCCGAGGGAGATTACCGCCGTAAATCTTCTATTCCATGATGATGAGCATCAAACTCTTTGAGGAGCTCGTTGAATCCCTATACGTGAAAAATCTGGCGATCTAAGACAAGTCGTATCGTTGTCATTGAACTTGTTGGAAATTCTGAGTAAAGCCCTCCACTCACGTTGTGAATGTGAGGATGAAATCAAGTGAATCTATTTTATCTCTATTCGATCTTGATGGGTAATTCTAAGTGAAACCCGGGACGGGTTTCTTCTGAGGCTGGGAGGCTGTGACAACTGGTAAATTTGAAAACCGGATTTAAAATTTCGTATTATAAATAAAATGAATCGATAACATTTATTGGAACGGTTTTCAAAAACTACGAGAATTGGTGATTGATTATTGTTGAGTTTAATTCATATGGTATATCTTATACGGAATTAAATGTCGTGAAATATGTTTGGTTACGATAATTAGGCACTACTTCGACTCTGGCACTAGGAACCTAATAATACGTGAAAAATATATATTTGTTACTCGGAAACGACTAGAAGCGTTTTATAGTCACATATTTATGGAAAAACCTATTTAAACACGTGCTGAGAATTCTTGGATAACAAATATGGGCACGGGAAATGAGAGTCGGAAATTAATAAGAAATGGTTACGTTTTATTTTATAAACGTATTTATTATAAATTTTATGGAAGAACGTGTTTAATGTGATCGGTGGTGATTAAAAACTTACGTTGGCAACGTTTGTTATCATTTTCATTATTTAAGAGTATGCGTTCTCGGGAGTTAAATAATTATTGCACCGCAAGACCTTGATTTAGCACCCGGTTCGTAAATATGTAAAAGTGAGGGATCATTTTATAAATTTCGGGTATTTAACCCTAAACATAACCCCCTCCCTCACATATTCTTATCATCCTCATCCATAACATCCTCCCTCTCTTCTCCCTTGACTGCCGCCACCTGCAACCCTCACCACCATCACACCGCCACCTCCACTACTACACCGCCACCATGAAAATGATCACCAACATCTCCTCCATCTCGTACTATAGCACACGCGCCCTAAAACACCTCCACCACCACTTTTGTTCACTGCCGCCGTCAAGAGCCGCTACCACAACCTTGCCACCATCATATTTCGTACCTTAAACTTACAGATCTGTTGAAGAAAAGGTGGGTTTGCGACTTTATGCACGAGTTGACTCGGTCAACGAGTCAAACTCGTGACCAAACTTGATTTTTGGGATAATAGATAAATGGGTTTTGAGATTTTTGAAACAAAAACATGAATAGATCTAGGTTTGGTATCCGCGTCTTGTGTTTGTGTTTGTCGAGTCTGTACACGTGAGCTCAAACTCACGGTAGTAATGATGTTCTTGTTATTGTTGTTTGGGTGTCGAGTGTGCTGAACCGTGAGTCAAGACTCACAGAGTTATTCTTGTTGTTGTGTCTCGGCCAGCCAAGCCGTGAGCATGAGCTCACGGTGAGGCAGTGTTTGGTTATTAGTTCGTGACTTTTCGGTATCCCTGATGTTGTTCTTGTTTTCATGTTCTTGTTGTGTTCCTGCTGTTGTAAATGTTCTTGTTACATATTCTTGTTGTGTTTCTGGATTCGGAATTATGAGGTGAAGCCTAGTCCTTGTTGCTTGTAGTTGCTGTTGTTATTATTAGTTGTCGTTGTTGAGTATTGCCGATAAGGGGGTTGAGCCGAGATCACTAGGGTCTCGGCCATGAGATGGTTAATGGTTAATGATTATTGTTATAAGACAAGGGTATTTAGTCGAAGTGGAAATGGCATTGTTGTGATGAATAATAGTTGACGGAAGTTAAGTTAGACGAGAGCCGTAGACGGCCTCGATATGCTTGAAGTTTGGTTGAGAGTTTTGGACTTGGTTTCGTGGGATGAGATATATATATATTTCTTTTGACATATATGTTATAAATGTGAGCTTTGTGCAACGTCGAGGTCACTTTGACTTTCTAGTCAATAGTTGATTTCGACAACGCCGTAACATAACTATTAGACTTTATGTAATTTGTTGGACCGAGATGTGATGACTCGGACATGTGGACTCGGATAAATAATAACTCGTTAGACATTAATCCGATACAAACTCACTCATATATATATAAGTCAAATGTGTATATTGCGCAAGTATGTATACATATTCACTTATATAGTTATAAGTAAGTTAACATAAAGTAACGGCTAGCTTATATATATATATGAGTCAAAGTATATTAGTATGCAAATATACTTATATACATTCACTTATATTATAAATAAGTGATAATGTTTACGATAACTATTATCTATTAAACTAGATTAATACTTATCGGAAACCTTATTAAGTCGTAAGAACAAATTCTTTTCATAAGTAGAATGGAAATGCCTTGAAAATAGAACATAAAGGTTTTCAAAACAAACGTTATACGACGTGAGTTATTAAATATCCGAGTACACGTGAAACTAGTATATATATATTTCTCTTAGAGTATGTATTTCACCCATATTGTTTGAAAGTTTCGGATCGGTTTAACATTAATAGATCACCATAGTACAATCATTGGATTTAATGGACCAACAAGCCCAATGGGAATCCAATGAAAGTATTAGATGATAATATTAATGAGAAATGTATCCTACGACTATCATAGGCGATATAACTTTGGAATCAATAAGTAAACGGAAGAATGGTTAGGCTTATCAAGTCGACAACTTGATAAGAGACCGACCCTTCGTACGGAAACTTATCGACTCTTAAGGTCATATCCTTTGACCTTAGCCTTGACATGAAACTTGACTTGAATGACGTTACATGCTTTGTAAACTACTTAACTTGACTTGATCGGTATGATAAGTATTGAATGCGGATGTGTGCATATGTGAACTACTTGGTTACTTGAGGCTTTATGCCGTTATGTGATTTCGTGATTTATGTATCTATGATCTTTATTGAAGTACTTGTTTGGCGTGAGTTCACTTGAGTCGAGACTTTGTCTCTAACGCACACTCACACACACGACGATACCAAACGATACCAAACCTTAACAAATGATTTCCCAAAGATATTTCGGAAAGTAAAATGGAATACGTTCGGGATTGGGAAATATTTATTTGAGATTTATACTAAGGCGTATTGATATTATTAGGTAGTGCCGAGTCAGTAGTCGCCGTTGCATGATAGTTGATACTTTCTTTGCTTCCGTTGATATTTGTGCTATTTGCTGGACCGAGGTGAGTTCATAGCCCCACTTTTACTCGTATTTTAATCATTTTAATGGTTTTTCCTAAATTTGGGGGAGAATACATGCTATTGTTTTCTTGGACCTGCTACTGTTTCGTTTTGCTATTGTGTGGACTAGTTTTAGGGTAGACGGAGGTAGTCGTTGACCTAGAGCTAGGGCGTTTGACCCTAGTTTGGAATAGACGCTATCGCGGCCTAGATTCGGGGCAGTCTCGGGTGGTTCCTTGCTGTAGCCTGACTAGTGACCGCTGAGGGGCCCGCTCACTATGACCATTCATCTTTCCTAAGATGATAAACGATTGATTGAGATTGAGATTGAGATTGAGATTGTGATTGAGATTGTGATTGTGATTGTGAGTCTATACCTACTCTAGTTACACATAGCGCTAAAATTCTTCAGGTCCCGTATTGATTTTGCCTTTAAACCTATGAACTCACCAGCGAAAGCTGACCTTTTTAAGCATATATTTCTCAGGTAATTAGAAGTCTTGCTTTCACTACTTGGACCTCGGTTGTGCTGCTTGGATCTTGGCTTGGCTTGAGACATCGATGGAACTCTGATATTTATTTTAAAGACCTGCTATGTTTTAACTTATCTATTTGGGCTTACCTATCTAAAACTCATGGATTTATGTAAACTTTAACTCTTCTTGACTTTGGTTTACATTATTGTCTATGCTATCTCGTTATCTATACTTGTGATGGTATCAATTCACGTAGCACCCCGAAACCTTGTAAGTCTTCCGCTGTACGAATTTTGGGGGTGTTACATGCAGGGATATCTGTTGGTGTTGGTTCAGGATCAATTGGTGTTGGTTCAAGAGCAATTGGGGTGGTGCGGATAATGGTGGAAATGAGATTGGAAGAATCTTCCAAAAAATCATATGAGGGGGTGGGTTTGGAAGGATGGGATTGAAACGGAAAAACCGTTTCATCAAAGGTAACATGGCGAGATCAAGACAACGATAGCCAAAATGATTGGCTGCGTGCCCCAGAAAGATTGAAGGTGTGGCACGAGGTCCTAATTTATGATTGGTATCAATATGTGGGTAACAAAGGCATCCAAAAACACGAAGAACACTATAATCAGGTGTAGCACCAAAAAGTCGGGTAAAAGGGATCTCATTATTAATGGCACGAGAAGGTAATATATTCAATAAATAAACAGCCATATTAAGATCCTCGGTCCAATAGTTTGGTGGTAGGTGTGCTTGAAACAACAAAGTACGAATAAGATTATTTATGGTATGAATCATGCGTTCAGATTTTCCATTTTGTTGAGATGTGCGAGGGCAAGAAAATCTAAATTGGATACCATGGGTGGAAAATAATTTATGAAAGGCAGTATTATCAAACTCACCACCATGATCACACTGAAACGATTTAATTTCACACTTAAACTGAGTACGAACATAACTACGAAACAACTGAAATTTAGATAAAACATTAGATTTATTCATTAACGGATAAACCCAAACATACAGAGAGTAATGACCCAGAAACAAAACATAATACTTGAAACCAGAAAGACTCGGAATTGGGGATGTCCACAAATCCGAGTGAACAATGTCAAAACAAGAAGTAACAGAACCAGACGAACTAACAAAAGCAAGCTTCACATGTTTACCAAGCTGACAAGCATGGCAAAGAACGGGAAGCTTCTCTTTATTACAAGAAATATAATCACTAGACACAAGATGCCGCAACACTTCACTCCCTGATGTCCAAGTCGTTGATGCCATGTATAATGACTGTTAGGATAAGCTTGAGGAATGGGAGAAGGCTTCGTAATAGGATAAAGATCACTCGTGCTATCACAATGGAGGAGTACCCGTCGAGTTAGGAAGTCCTTCACAGAAAAACCAAAAGGATCAAATTCAACAGTGCAATAATTATCATGAACAAATTGACGCACAGAAATTATATTTTTGACAATGTGAGGAGTGAATAAAACATTATTTAAACAAAGAGGACGAAAGAGGGTAGACAAAATACTATGACAAGAGTTAGTGACTCGAATGAAACGCCCATCACCAACAGCAACAGACGGATAAATGCACTCATTAAGAATATAACTAAGACTATGTACAAAATCATTAAGGTGAGAGCTCGCACCTGTATCCATATTCCAGTTGCCAGCAGCCGGTTGATTAGTGTGTAAATACTCATCATTTTTGTCTTCTCTGAACTGCTAAAGCATTAAAAAACACTCAGAAATGCACCAAAATAATGAAAATATCCCAGGATTGTGTTTTATATGTTTCAGATGCAAAATAATTGAAAACAGATAAAAAAAACGAACAAAGTTTACATAATTGGCAGTTTCAGTCCCTCAACTTTCAAAACTTGTCAAAATCAGTCCCTGAGCATTCATTTTGGATGAAAAGTCAACAATGGTCATTTGAAAATCAAAAGTTGTCATAATTAGTCCCTGGGTGAAAAGTTTCAAAATTTTACAAGATTGGTCCCTGTACTTTCGAAATTGGCATAAATGGTCCCTAGTGATTAATTTTGAGAAATATTCAACAAAGGTCCTCATATTACTGGAACTTGGCAAGATTGGTCCTTGGATGAAAGTTTTCATGATATGGCAAGAAAGGTCCCTCAACTTTGCAAATTTGGCAAAAATGGTCCTTGGGAGTTTTAATTTTGGAAAATATCAACTTAGGTCCTTGGGTTATTCAAATATGGGAATATTGGTCCTTGTAATACTTTTGGATGTTTGGCAACACAAGCCCCTCAACTTTTCAGAATTAACACTTTTAGTCCTTGGGCTTTTTCTAGGCTAAAATCAAACCGGACCCTATTATTACTAAAACCCAAAAATAAAATTTACCCCACCCATTTATCCAACCCACTAAAACATAACCCAATCCCTAAACCTTTTTTATCCTTGTGTTCCAACAAACACAAGCCCACCAACACCCTGGCCCAACTCTTTTTATTAGTAAAACCACACCCCCAGTCAAACACAGAGTCAAACATCACCTCCTTCCCTCCCACCTCTCTCCCACTTGCTGCAACCATCACCTCACCACCCCACCATCTCAGTCACATCCACCGCCCAAACCACTACCCTCCACCCTTCACCTCAGCATTAAATGCACCACCCCCTATTACAATCCCACAATGCAATTTGCACTTTCTCCATTTTGGCGCCAAAAAAAATCAAAGGGTCCAGATTGCTTCTAAATGATCCAATGGCTCCACAAGTTACTTGGATTTGACCAGTGGAAACCAAGGAACCATAGAAGCCCCTATATAAAGAAGAAGAAGGAGCAGAGAAGAGTATGTAGTTTTTAGCTTATTTCTATTAATGTCGAATTAGTGTAACTTTGAATTTCTAGTCATAATTTTAGCTTGTAACCTGTTATCTTTAAGTTAATATAAGTTAAGTCTTCAATTTCCAGTATTGTACCATTTTCAGTTTTAATGAAATCTTAAAGCTTTTAGCAAAATCCTTGTTTAAGCTCATAGTTGTTTGAAACCTTTTCATAAGCTCACTTAAGCTTTCATATACATAAGAAAACACAAAAACAAGAGATAAAATCAAAGAAAATAACACCACAGGGTACCTTTGCTTTGGACTGTGGAATGCTAAGGAAGTTGCCTACAATGGAGGGGCAAGATGGACTTTACCTAGCTTATCTTTGATAAGCTAGGAGCTTGTTGTAGTTTCAAGATACCCTGGTTAAGTCAGGGATCAAGGTCTCAAGTTCTTGTTTGATAATTCTTGATTTTATAAGTTTAAATTGCATAATCTGATTTAGGTGATTGTAGTTGTTAAACGCTGTTTAATTGTGTTTATTTAAGCTTATTTCTTGTTAGTATAAGCTCAGTTAGCAGTCTCATGGCTTGAATGTTTGATTTGCCTCATTAAACTCTCATAACTGTTTTTAAAGGGGTGTTTGGATCTGTGGGGTTAAGGGTATTCAAGATTGATTTCTTTGGTAACTTTGGTTCACTGAGCTCACATTAGATCATAACAGACCATTTCCAACATAAAATCCAGTGTTCATTTGTGAAAAAGTCAAATCTCATCTATAACCTTTACACAGTGTCACTGTTAAGATTTTTTGGTTCAAGTTCACACATCTCAGGTTCATTAGTTGATAAAAAGCTTAAATAAGTTTCATTGTAGCTTTATATCTCATTCTCAGTCATCATCAATCACTCAAAATACATTTTAGTCAAAGTATTGGATAAATCAAAAAGTCAAAATTCTTAGTAAATTAGTTTTTGAATAAACTTGTCAATTTTCTCTAGGTCCTAATATTAGGTTTCTAGATTTGAGCTTTTAGCATAATAATATTTTGCTGCTCATTTTCATTAGGATATTTTTAGTCAATTTTATTAAGTTAGTTAAACTGCTTATTTGCTACTTCTCTTTTAGCACATTTTAGTAATCTCCCCTGTGCACAGTTGCACAAGCAGTTTTCATAAGCTCATAGCTCACTCATTTGTATAGCTTTGCCTGAGATTTTTGTTGTTTTCAGAAGCCCATCTAGCCATCTCCTTATACATATTGTTTTGGGACGATTGGGACTCATGGGTAAAGTATTAGTGTAATGGAGTAATGGGGAAGAACAACATTATTACCCCCATATGTGCTAAATATTTTAAAAGTACTCCAAGTTTTTCAATTATTTTAATTCGAGTCACTAGAATAGTAATTGTAAAGTTATGTAAAAATTCAAGTGTAAAGGGAGAACCGAGGCCCCTATGATGTATTATTTTGGATGGTAGGGCAAGAGTGTATGAAAAAAAAAATCAAAAAAATCAAGAGAAATACAAAAACTTAGAAAAAGAAAAGTAGAAAAAACATACGGACTACCATCCCGTTTC
>LBNU01023113.1:29150-42177 GCA_014162995.1 Artemisia annua
TACCAGAAAATTCTTTGTTGACCTTGACCAAGAAACTAAAAGACATAGATCCCATTATTGGAGATTTATAAATAGCTTTATGGGATCTTGTTGTTTCAATCTGATCATTGACAAACAGTTGGATAAACCTTGGATAAAGCAAAGATTTTCCTTTTTCTTGAACACTCAAAACAATTCCTTCAAAAATCATGTTTGAAAAGTTAAATGGGTCTCCTTTGCTTAAACAAATCATAGCAGATGCTATGGTTGTATTAACCTCATTCCACCCAGTTGTTTTTGGACTCAAACAATGTAATAAAGTATGGGCTAAAAATTTCCATGGAGTTGAGAAAAGACCTTTTTGAAATTTTAGACCATTGTCTTTCTTCTTATAGCCCAGTTCTGCCAGTCCTTCAAAAATTTCATTCCTTGTAAGACATCTTAATTCGAGTCACTAGAATAGTAATTGTAAAGTTATGTAAAAATTCAAGTGTAAAGGGAGAACCGAGGGCCCTATGATGTATTATTTTGGATGGTAGGGCAAGAGTGTATGAAAAAAAATCGAAAAAATCAAGAGAAATACAAAAAAATAGAAAAAGAAAAGTAGAAAAAACATACGGACTACCATCCCGTTTCCTTTTATGTTTCTTTTAAGTTTTTGTTATTTCATTTTTAGTTTAAGATTGAGTCGAGTCTTGGCTTAGCAACGGTGTATAGTGCATGTATTTGATCATGATAATTAACTCGCCACCATCAAAATACCCTTTATTCCAACCAAACCGTGTTTATCATATCCCTACACCTTACGTTACAACCCTTTGGAAAGCCCTCTTTGATAGTTTATCTTAGGTGCTTACGCCTAGTGGAGGAGTAATTGATCCACTCCCAAGCCTATGGTAATCTATTTGCTATGACAGGTAGTGAGTGATATTTTCCATTTTCATTTATGAGATATAATTCAATGACACTTGAGAGATGAGAGTATCCAAACTCTATTTGTGAGGTGCTAGTGTATGATTTCCGTGATTGTTATGATTAGGGTCGAATGACTATTTGTTGTAATTACTTTTATATTTGTGTTAAATGACCCCTAACTCATATTTTGATTGGAATAAAAGCTCATTTGCTTGAGGACAAGCAAATCTCAAGTGTAAGGGTATTTGATAAGACGAAAAGTGTACCCGTTTTAGGGGGTCATTTAAGCCCTAATTCGAGTAAATGTGATCAAATAATGCCCTATATCGTTCCTTTTGTCATTTTAGGTACTTTTGAGAAGAATTCTGGAAAACATGCATATTTGGACGTTTTTGGAGCATAAAAGTGAAGAAAACAACAAAGTCTCAAAAGAAGCTGGATTTCCTACCTGACGGCGTCAGAGTCACAAGGTGACGCCGTCAGCCAACGTTGACAAAGGAGTAAAATCAGATTACACTAGACGCCCTATGAAGAAAACAAGATGTGTACACCTGACGGCGTCAGGTGTTAAATGGAGTAGGCCGTCAGGTGTAATGCTAAAGAGTGACGGCCCAGAGTGAATTAAAGGGTGACGGCGTCAGAAGTAGATCTAGGCCATCCGAGAACCCTAGTGGCGGCGAGCTGACGGCGTCAGAACCTATAACCTGACGCCGTCAGAATGTATTTTCTATATATACTTTTCTATTTTTCCTTCATTAGTGTGGAACTTTTGGTGCAACTTTGGGCAAAACCCTAAAGACGAATTTAGCTGTAATTTGAAGGGTTTTTCACCCTTGAATCATTCATGTTCAATTAAAGATAAGTCCTCACTTAAATTAATCAATATGTCTATATGTTGGTTAATCATATCTTATGCTTATCTTTCAATTAACATGCTAGGCTAGGTTTTTCTTGTGTTTGCTTAGATCTAATGAAACCTAGCTATTAATTATTAGTTGATTGGTGTGTTATTACTTGTTTGGGTGAATGTTTCATCAATGTTAGGCTTAAGAAAACTGGCAATGCTCCTATATGGTAACATGCTTGAACGTCTTAAGAAACATGTAACTAATGCGTACTAGGTTATTAAGGTAGTATTTAACGCATGGGCCACTGTTTACAATCCCTATGATCATGTGTACGCACGGTTGTAGGAGGAGATAAGAGCTCATAGAATTGGGGAGATATGTACGCCACCCGATGAATTGTTAAGGAATACACCCGTCATCCACGCAATTAATACACACACCAATTAACCGGTAAAAGATAATTAGGGAGTAAGGAAATCTAAGTAAACACATTTGTCTCCATATAAGTTTTCACAACCACAATAGTTTTAGTTATTTTATTTTAATTGCAATTGTAGTTTTTGGGTTAGTTGACTAGCAACTAATTCCGCCCACTCCTTTAAAACCGAGATTTTACTTGCTTTTATAAAAAATATAAAAGGTACAAAAATAATCTTCCTTCACCCTTAGACCTATTAGAGTAGTTTTTCTAACCTAACGAACACTATTCCCTGTGAGAGAACGATCAATCCCCCGTACTTACCACTACACTATACTACACCGACCAGGTACACTGCCTGGTGGGATTGCAAGCTTCTCGAGATCCCTCGAGAGGTAAAACCTGTTACGTGGTCGCAATCCCATGTCATCAAGTTTTTGGCACCGCTGCCGGGGAATAGTTATTGTTTAGGTAGAATTTTTATTTTATTAGGTCTACTCACTAGATTCCTTTCTAGTGAGATTTTTATTTTATTTTTCTAGGATTTCTTTAGTCTATCTTATTTCTTTGTGTTTTTGTTCGTAACCATTACCATCCGCCATCATGGAAGGTGGTAACATCCTTGATCCCAACAACCCACCTCAACCAAACCACCCACCACAACCAAACCAACCTCCAAGAGCCCGTACCTTAGGAGAGTATTCCCGACCTAGCCACCTTGGCTATCGCAACACCATTGAGCTCACTCAAGGAGCCAATGTCACTCCCTTGCGATCCGACACCATCCGGTTGGTGCAAAGCGGATGCGCATTCCATGGACTTCGTTCCGAAGATCCAAATCAACATCTCAAGGATTTCTACAAAATCGTAGATTACATAGACCTTGATGTTGCCACTCGAGAGACGAACCGATTGCGTCTCTTCCAATTCTCTCTGCGGGACCAAGCTAGTCAATGGCTTGAGCGACTTCCCGCATGATCCATCACCTCTTGGGATGATCTCATAACTCGTTTCCTTGCTCAATTTTTCCCACCGGGGAGAAATACCAAGCTAAGGAATGATATCTTGGCGTTCCAACAACGCCAACGCGAAACCCTCTACGAGGCATGGACTCGATTCAAGGACTTACTCCAAAAAGTCCCTCATCATGGCATAGACCTGTGGCTCCAAGTCCAAATTTTCTATGACCATATTAATCTCCACACGAGGCAAACCATTGACCAAACGGCCGGTGGCAAGCTACGTGATCTAAGAGCGGAACAATCATGGGATCTCCTAGAAGATCTTGCTCTTTATGACAACGGAAGTTGGAACGATCCCCGTGATTTGAATAAAATGGTCAAGGCAATATCTTTGCCTTCAAATAATTCAAGCACTCCCGACCGTAGGATCATAGAACTTGAAGACCAAGTCAAGTTTCTCATGAAATCCTACGAGGCTCCTAAACCTTCAAGCCAAGTGAATAAAATCACTTCCTCGTGCGAATTATTTAGTGGTCCCCACGACACTCGTGATTGCATGGAACTCCCCGAACAAGCTTTTGCGGACTACGCATCCTCGCGTACCGACGGAGCGGGAGACTAGTGGTACACTTTCAAACCCGAGCCAAACCCTTACGGTGATTCATACAACCCCTCATGGAAAAATCACCCAAACCTTAGGTGGAAGCCAAACTAAAACGTGCCTCAAAACAATTCTTCCAACCCACCTAATCATCTTCAACCTAACGGCCCTTCCTCGAACCGTACCTTCAACAACNCCCGAGCCAAACCCTTACGGTGATTCATACAACCCCTCATGGAAAAATCACCCAAACCTTAGGTGGAAGCCAAACTAAAACGTGCCTCAAAACAATTCTTCCAACCCACCTAATCATCTTCAACCTAACGGCCCTTCCTCGAACCGTACCTTCAACAACAATCCTTCCAACGACTATGGTAGTACCAATAACTTTGAAGGGTTGATGTCGAAATTTATGGCATCTCAAGAAGCTCGTATATCCACGTTTGAATCCGAGTTCAAACAAAGGAAAAGCGAAATGACCGATAAAATCGATTCCTTGTTGAAAATTTTCAATGACCGAGAGATGGGAGCCCTCCCGAGCGACACGGTCAAGAACCCGAAACTAAACTTTAGCTCCATTTCTTCGGTTTCATCCCTAGTTCTTGCCCACAATACTATTCAGTCAACGCCGTGGGCACATGTTTCAAACAAACCCACATTCCTCAAAAAGACCGTGAGAATAAGGTATCCAACACCAAATTGGTCGATAACATAGTTGAAACACCTCCCACACAAGACCTTGACGAAGAATTCAAGAAACTCCACCTTGAACGTCCGGTTATTGATGTGTTAGAACGAGCCCCCTACTATAACGCCCTCTTAGAAAAATATGAGAAGAAGCTCAAATTAGGTGAAAAAGGGACCGCCTTCATTCGAAACAAACTACCTAAGAAGTTAGAAGATCCGGGCTTATTTGTCCTACCGTGCAAGATCGGTAATTCGAAAGCTTATGACACATTAGCCGATCTTGGATCTAGCCTCAACTTACTTCCATTACCTCTCTATGCCGCCCTCAAACTAGGAAAGCTAGAAGAAACCGAGGTAATAATAGGTTTAGCGGATGGAAGTGTAGCATACCCGGTAGGAGTAGTAAAGGACGTGGTAGTTCACATAGGGAAGTTGACAATTCTAGCCGATTTCCACGTCCTCGATATGGTGAGCGACCCTACATGTCCCTTGTTGATTGGAAGGGGATTTTTAGCCACCGCTAGTGCTATGATTGATTGTAAGAAATCCAAAATAGCGGTAGGAGAAGGGGAAACTTGATGGATCTAAACACACACCTTGTGTTAGTGATACTTTGAGTTATATTAGTAAGCACGCGGAATTTACTTAGTAATACTTAGAAGATGGTTTATGTGATGTACTGTAAGTGAGAACAGTTGTATGTAACACAAAGCTTCAATATTATTAAGAATAATACGAGTGATCTTTGATATCACCAGGGTTACACCTTGAAGCTCTCTAGGGTTGTACGTACCTTAGGCAATGACCTAGGATCTCCTTTTATAGCACAAGGAGTCCTTTACAAGATAAGTATAATGCTATCTAAATAGAATATACACAAGATCTATTCTATACTTATCTATACACGAATACATAACAGTTATCTAGTAAGCAGTGGTAATTATATGTACTAGCAGTGGTAATGAGTTTCCACTGCTAGTGCATTCTTCAGCAGTGTCTTCCACAAGCCTATCAGTGGTAACTGTTAGCTTTATTCCCAACAAAACTTGGTCGGTTTATGATGTTAAGAAACATGCCTATGACACCATTGAAGAATCGACCGATAGGAAGACCTCTAGATACGGACCATGGTTAGATGGAGACTTTATAGGACCCCAACGCCCATTCTACCTAGAAGAGGAATTTGTAAACCGAACACAAACGGTAGAACAACTTTTGGCTAGGGACACCGAACTAGATCCCTTTGAAGATCCCCTAGTTTTTAGAAAGATGACCGACTTCCTAGGAGTTTTGCCAATCAACCTAGCCATGAATAAATGGAAAAGCGAAGGCGATAAACATAAATGGAATTGGGAAAAGCCACCTAAGGAAGGAGATGGATCGTGACACATAAAGATAACTCTATATGATCTGGATGGAGAGAAGTTTGAGAGGTCGTATTTCACCAAACGCACCGATAGGACACTTCCAACCAAAATCAACCCTAGGGATGTCCTCGATGCGGAACTCACCTATGTCGGATAGGGTAACTTTGTGTCTAGCTACAAGACTCGTTAATAAAGAAAAGCGCTTCTTGGGAGGCAACCCATGCTTTGTGTGTTTTGTTTTGTTTGTTTATTTGATTTTATTTGTTTCCGTACGTAAGTTATTTTTCTTGTTATTGATTCATGATTCAAACTAACTTGTGAAAATGCTTTATTTTGTTTTTAACTTCGTCTTAACTACATATAAAGGTATTTTGCAAAAGCTAAGTGTAAGGGAAATCTAAATCGGTTTAAAAGAACGAATGAACATGAATCATAACAATGTAAATTAACATACATATTAGTATTTGTTTGAGTCAAATGCTTGTATCGAGTCGTAATGAATTTTTGCAGGAATTCCAGGAAGTAAGGTCTAGTTTTTCCAGAATAATTTTTCTCGAAAACTAAACATGAGAATTCTGTCAGATCATTTCTGACGGCGTCAGGCATTACAACCTGACAGCGTCAGGCTATAATTTTCTGCAATTTTTGTTTTATATTTCTTCCGGAAACATAAAAAGTTTTGTTAATAATTTAACTTATAATCTCCAGGAATTCTGCAAAAATATTCATTCCACAAGCATTATATCCTATTATAGATTATACCGCTGATTTTATTCGAGGTTGGCCTTTATCTTTTTCAGGTTAACAGGTTATTTTGGACAAGAAGATGATTTATATTTTGGAAGGAAAGCTTTGAGCGTTCATCTTTCTTGGAAGAAGATCTAACCATGTTACTTCATTATCCACATCAAACGAATCAGGGGAGTATTTGATTTCATTCTTTCATTTTATTTACTTTTACATCTTCTATTTGAATATTGGGGACAATGTTCGGTTTAAGTGTAAGGGGGTAAATGAAAGCACCGTAGAGAATACAATTGCGCTTGATTTTTTTTTGTTTGATAGTAAATTTGTAATAAAACAGAGAGAAATATTTGTTATGGCAATTTTAGCGCCAATTTAAAATTTTTTACAACATTTAGAAGTGAAACTTTAGTCTTAATGAGCGTCTCATGGATAGGAAATTGTATGACTAGCACAAAACCGTACCACAAAAAAATTTTCCAACCCAAATATGTGAGGTTCACCACTAGAATTGGTAGGAAAAGCATCTATCGTTGATGCTATGATGTGAGTACCGGTAGCACTTAGATACTAGAACTTGCGTTAGGACCATCTTAAATCCACAAGTGAGACTACATTCGTGTAGTTAAGATCTACTACATGATAAGAGGCATTAGGATTAACCATTTGTTTTACACCCGTGTTTTTGTTATAATTACATTGGCTACATTGGTCAAGTAATTCTCCCATACCCTTTGCGTTTTACCCATTTTTGGTACACGATACCCCTAGTACACCCCTCAGAGCCTATCTTTGTGTTTCGACCTTTGAGCATCTTACTCAAAGTGAGAATTTGTTACACCCCACTTAAATGTACACCCAAATCGCCTTAGCCTACCTTGTATACACTCACCTTTAGTGCATTATTGTGACAACATTTGTTAAACCCTTTGTTAATTATCTAGTCGATTACATGGTTGCTAAGTCGAGTCATATCCTTGTACATATTGTTTTGGGACGATTGGGACTCATGGTAAAGTACTAGTGTAATGGAGTAATGGGGAAGAACAACATTATTACCCCCATATGTGCTAAATATTTTAAAAGTGCTCCAAGTTTTTCAATTATCTTAATTCGAGTCATTAGAATAGTAATTGTAAAGTTATGTAAAAATTCAAGTATAAGGGGAGAACCGAGGCCCCTATGATGTATTATTTTGGATGGTAGGGCAAGAGTGTATGAAAAAAAAATCGAAAAAATCAAGAAAAATACAAAAAAATCAGAAAAAGAAAAGTAGAAAAAACATACGGACTACCATCCCGTTTCCTTTTATGTTTCTTTTAAGTTTTTGTTATTTCTTTTTTAGTTTAAAATTGAGTCGAGTCTTGGCTTAGCAACGGTGTATAGTGCATGTATTTGATCATGATAATTAACTCGCCACCATTAAAATACCCTTTATTCCAACCAAACCGTGTTTATCATATCTCTACACCTTACGTTACAACCCNCGAGTCATTAGAATAGTAATTGTAAAGTTATGTAAAAATTCAAGTATAAGGGGAGAACCGAGGCCCCTATGATGTATTATTTTGGATGGTAGGGCAAGAGTGTATGAAAAAAAAATCGAAAAAATCAAGAAAAATACAAAAAAATCAGAAAAAGAAAAGTAGAAAAAACATACGGACTACCATCCCGTTTCCTTTTATGTTTCTTTTAAGTTTTTGTTATTTCTTTTTTAGTTTAAAATTGAGTCGAGTCTTGGCTTAGCAACGGTGTATAGTGCATGTATTTGATCATGATAATTAACTCGCCACCATTAAAATACCCTTTATTCCAACCAAACCGTGTTTATCATATCTCTACACCTTACGTTACAACCCTTTGGAAAGCACTCTTTGATAGTTTAGCTTAGGTGCTTACGCCTAGTGGAGGAGTAATTGATCCTCTCCCAAGCCTATGGTAATCTATTTGCTATGACATGTAGTAAGTGATATTTTCCATTTTCATTTATGAGATATAATTCTATGACACTTGAGAGATGAGAGTATCCAAACACTATTTGTGAGGTACTAGTGTATGATTTCCGTGCTTGTTATGATTAGGGTCGAATGACTATTTGTTGTATTTACTATTATATTTGTGTTAAATGACCCCTAACTCATATTTTGATTGGAATAAAAGCTCATTTGCTTGAGGACAATCAAATCTTAAGTGTAAAGGTATTTGTTGAGACGAAAAGTGTACCCGTTTTAGGGGGTCATTTAAGCCCTAATTCGAGTAAATGCGATCAAATAATGCCCTAAATCGTTCCTTTTGTTATTTTAGGTACTTTTGAGAAGAATTCTGGAAAACATGCATATTTGGACGTTTTTGGAGCATAAAGTGAAGAAAACGACAAAGTCTCAAAAGAAGCTGGATTTCCTACCTGACGGCGTCAGAGTCACAAGGTGACGCCGTCAGCCAACTTTGACAAAGGAGTAAAATCAGATTACACTAGACGACCTATGAATAAAACAAGATGTGTACACCTGACGGCGTCAGGTGTTAAATGGAGTAGGCCGTCAGGTGTAATGCTAAAGAGTGACGGCCCAGAGTGAATTAAAGGGTGACGACGTCAGAAATAGATCTAGGCCATCCGAGAACCCTAGTGGCGGCGAGCTGACGGCGTCATAACCTATAACCTGACGCCGTCAGAATGTATTTTCTATATATACTTTTCTATTTTTCCTTCATTAGTGTAGAACTTTTGGTGCAACTTATGGCAAAACCCTAAAGACGAATTTAGCTATAATTTTAAGGGTTTTTCACCCTTGAATCCTTCATGTTCAATTAAAGATAAGTCCTCACTTAAATTAATCAATATGTCTATGTGTTGGTTAATCATATCTTATGCTTGTCTTTCAATTAACATGCTAGGCTAGGTTTTTCTTGTGTTTGCTTAGATCTAATGAAACCTAACTATTAATTATTCGTTGATTGGTGTGTTATTACTTGTTTTGGTGAATGTTTCATCAATGTTAGGCTTAAAAAAACTGGCAATACTCCTATATGGTAACATGCTTGAACGTCTTAAGAAACATGTAACTAATGCGTACTAGGTTATTAAGGTAGTAATTAAAGCATGAGCCACTGTTTACAATCCCTATGATTGTGCGTATGCATCGTTGTAGGAGGAGATAAGAGCTCATAGAATTGGGGAGATATGTATGCCACCCCATGAATTTTTAAGGAATACACCCGTCATCCACGCAATTAATACACACACCAATTAACCGGTAAAAGATAGTTAGGGAGTAAGGAAATCTAAGTAAACACATTTGTCTCCATATAATTTTTCACAACAACAATAGTTTTAGTTATTTTATTTTAATTGCAATTGTAGTTTTTGGGTTAGTTGACTAGCAACTAATTCCGCCCACTCCTTCAAAACCGAGATTTTTCTTGCTTTTATAAAAAATATAAAAAATACAAAAATAATCTTTCTTCACCCTTAGACCTATTAGAGTAGTTTTTCTAACCTAACGAACACTATTCCCTGTGAGAGAACGATCAATCCCCGTACTTACCACTACACTATACTACACCGACCAGGTACACTGCCTGGTGGGATTGCAAGCTTCTCGAGATCCCTCGAGAGGTAAAACCTGTTGCGTGGTCGCAATCCCACGTCATCATAGTGTATAAACAGTTATCAAAAAGAAAAATCATAAAATCATCAATTTTAATAAAGTGATAGCTTCTATTTAAGTCATTTGGCTTATTGTTCAGCTTTTTCAAAAAAGCATTTTCCATTTTTATAATTTTCATAAGTTCCTGACATCTTGTAGTATTTTTAGTAATTTTTCCAGATTTTTCTCTTTTCATTTAGTATTTTTCATAATTAATATTATATTTAATAATAATTAATTAATATTAGTAATTAAATAGTTTTATTAATTTTTATTTAACAACAGTACTTTTTTATATTTTTCCTAGGTTTTATATATCATAAAATAATTTTAGGAAATTTTTCATAATTTTCACTGTTCATTTTCTATTTTTTATAAATAAATTAGTTAAAATAGTATTTAAATAGTATTTAAGTTAATAATTAGTAAAATAGTTAAATAATAATTTTTATAAACTTTTTATAATTTTCTAGGATTCCTGTAGTGGTTAATTAGTTTTCTAAAAAATTTCATAATTTTCTAAGTCATTTAGTATTTTTAATAATTTAAATTAGTTAAATAGTTTTAATTAGTAATTAATTAATATAAAATTCAGAAAAAGACAAAAAAAATATAATTTTAGTTTTTAAATTATTTTTAAGTTATTTTAGAATTTCTAAAAGTGAATTTGTATTTTTCTTAGCTTTATTTGATATTTTGTTATATTTAGTTTAATTTAAATATTAATAATAAGTATTATATAGTTTTTAATTAATATTAAATAATAAAATAATCAAAAAAATATTTTTCTTTTTTATAAAATTTTCTTTTAATATAAGGTTTGTAAAAAAGTCATTTTCACCCCCTGTATTTTTTTTGCTTAATTCCCATTTTCCCAGCACGCATTTACATTTGTTTTAATTTTAATTACGTTTCAGGATTATCCGATTTTCAGTAATTGTTAATATTGCTTATTTGGTTAATTTTCATTGTTATCTGATTAGTGTAAATCAATCCAAATCATTATCTGGTTACTATCTCCAAATCACTCATTCCCATAACGTTCAAAAATACAATTTCAATCTCGTTGGGACATAACGACCCGTGAATACACTGTGCTTTCAACGGATCATAAATCGATCTCTCCTCTCCCTCAGGTTTGACCTGTTGACCACACTTAGTTAATTTGGACTGACTGTTTGGGAGGAGTCACCAGTTCCTGAAGAGTGGTGGTATTAAAGGCATTTGGTAAAAAAGTCTCTTGACCTGAACCCTGTGAACCGGATGCTAGTAGTTGACTTGGGTGAAAACCGGCTGGTGATGGCCCGTGAACTAAACTTGGACCGAATGGAACCCCATGTTGTGAACCTGCAAACTGGACCCCCTATGATAGACCTTGAACCCCCTGCAACGGCTGAGAACCTACAGCAAACGGAACCCCTGCGCAACGTGAACCCCCTGTGGAAACAAACTTGTCACTCTAAACTAAACCCCTTGAGCAACATTATGACCTGCCCCTTGTGGTAAACCTTGAACCCCCTGTGGAAACACTTGGGCCGAATAAAGAGGCCGGGATTGGTATTGTAGTTGAGGTGGTCCATAAGGATGGTTATTCATAGTATAAGCAACATGAGATGTATTGGTAGTATAAGCAACAGGAGGAGTAGTTTGGCTAGGCGTAGAGGTAAACCCTAACTTAGCCAACAAGTGTTGCATGGTATCCATATCTGACATAGGAGATGATGAACCAGAAGTGAATAGAATCGTATGTATTGAATGAATAGTTCGGTACATAATACAGAATATATAATGTTACAATATGGGCCAAATACCACGGGCCTAATCACCCCTAATACCCATCGTTTAACAATGAGCTAAGAGAAGAGATTATAAGAAGTGTGATAGAAAAGAGAGAAGTGTATTTTTTTTTTGAACGGCTAGAGAGAAGTGTATTATTTCTGGTAACTACAAATGAGAAGATACAACATTTAAAGGGAATGTTTGGCGGGAAAAGATGTTAGCCCACAGTTGTGGAGACACACTCGTGTAACTCACATGACCAGCTAGGCTAGGCATGTGAACTTCTTGTATCACTAACCGTGAATAGGAGATGAGTAATAGGAGTAGTGGGAATAGTAATCGGCTGAAGTGGTTGCAGCAATATGATTTAATTGGGAAAATGGGCAAAGGAACATACAGACTTGTTTGCTTAGCAAAGATTAAATCCAATCATGCTCAATCTAATACTATTAAAAAATTCAAACAATCCAAAGATGGTGACGGCGTTTCCCCCATCGCTATTCGCCAAATCATGGTTTCTTTCTTTCTTATTTTTCATTTCTGTTTTATAATTTACTTCAATTTAGGTTTATGTTTCGAAACAATTCTATACCGTGTTTAAGAGTTACTTAGAGACAAAGTTCTCATTTCCTTGTTTGTTTGTGTAATC
This sequence comes from Artemisia annua, assembly GCA_014162995.1. Lineage (NCBI taxonomy): Eukaryota > Viridiplantae > Streptophyta > Magnoliopsida > Asterales > Asteraceae > Artemisia > Artemisia annua. The sequence goes on from LBNU01023113.1 coordinate 41,747, forward strand.
TCAAGTTTATGCCGCCCGTGTTTATACTTTTGGGATAGGCATTAATTTAGGAATTAGTATGAAACTTGTCATATGATTGAGGAGTAATATTGCGTCCTTCATTTGGATTGGTATGTGCTATTTTACACATACTTTTGACCTTAGTTTAAGTGTTATAAAGACCAAAAACTAACGTGAAACGCCAAAGATATCGTGTTTTTGTGTTTGTGATCGTGCAGGAAAGGATATTGCATAAACGACATGAAAAGCAACCAAATAGCCTAAACAAGCACGAGATGTGGAAAAGTGTCAAGAGGCCGAGTCAACGATGAAATCTACTTAAGAAAAGCCCAAGTCGACAAAGTTATTTCTTAAAAGCTCAAAAAGATGAAAGAAACGCTTAATCGACGTTGCAAGAGACTTAATAGAAGAAGCTTTCCAAATTCGAACAA
>LBNU01023113.1:51025-66917 GCA_014162995.1 Artemisia annua
TAGGTCTACTCACTAGATTCCTTTCTAGTGAGATTTTTATTTTATTTTTCTAGGATTTCTTTAGTCTATCTTTTTCTTTGTGCTTTTGTTTGTAATAACCCACCCATTAATTATTCCGTTTGCCATTATGGAGAACGTGAATCCACCAAGTCCGACACTAGAGTTTTACCAAAAAAAATATAACTACACCAGTTTGGACTTTTCAAGATGGAGTAGTGAAATGATGAGAACTGGATCTTGCATTGATTTCAGTGAGTACCTTGAGAAAAGAGACCAAGTGCATAAAACTTTTAAAAAAGCCACCTTAGGAGCTCCATCAAACCCTCAGAATACCTCATAACCTATGCACCATATGAGCCTTCACTTAGGATAGTTTCTTATGAGCCACCTAGCTGCATGTCATGGTTAGGCACTACCATAATATAAGATGAACACATAGGTGACCTTGATGTGTTGGAGGATTTAGCGGAACATGATCACATGGATCAAAAAGACCTAGGTTTTATGATCGATGACGATGAATCTCAAGAAACAGATGATGAATCTTTTGGGCAATTTGAATATAGCAGTCATGATCCTTATGATTCGAATATAGAAGTTGAGATGCCTAGAGAAGCACTTGAGATAGTTGGGAAAATGTTAGGATTAGGTTCTACTAAAACACATGATGAGAATATAGGTGATCTTGACACGAGGAATGACGAGGTAAATAACCCAAACCCACCAAGTACCCCACAAGTCCTACCATCATTGGAGGCACACACACCACCCGTGACCTACCTGGAAGAAGTAGAAGAGACTATAGGAACCCCAATAGAGGTTGAACCCTTGGACCAAACGCAACTAGAAGAAATAGGTTTGAATACTTGTAGTAATGACCTTTCTTTTAGTTCTATGGAACTTCCTAGTTTTGATGAATCGAAGCCTCAACCAAAACCGTTACCTAATCTTCCATCCTTGGATGAAAATTTGGGAATTGAAAAGGTCCCGATCCACCCATCAAGCCATATAGTCTGAGTAATGTTAAGATTAAGGTAGTAGACTCTAGGCCATGTGGAATGGAAGCTAATATAGGAGTGAACCTTGACCTTACATACTTACATCACCCATTCATGATTGATCACAAGAAACACTATGGGTTTAAACCGGGTTTATTAGGCCAAGATGGATTTCCAACTAGGAGTCTCTCGAAGTTGATAGAAGATGATATTTAGGAATTGAAAAGGTCCCGATCCACCCATCAAGCCATATAGTCTGAGTAATGTTAAGATTAAGGTAGTAGACTCTAGGCCATGTGGAATGGAAGCTAATATAGGAGTGAACCTTGACCTTACATACTTACATCACCCATTCATGATTGATCACAAGAAACACTATGGGTTTAAACCGGGTTTATTAGGCCAAGATGGATTTCCAACTAGGAGTCTCTCGAAGTTGATAGAAGATGATCCCTTTTTAGGAGAAAACTTTAATTCACCCATTGACCCAATTGAACTAGGTAAGTTTATGATGATAGGATCCCACATCTTTGAGCATATAATTCATCCACCACTCTTCCCTCACGTGGCATACTTCCACCGAGATGGTGTTTATCGCTACTACCACCCGCACTTAATCCTAAGTGTAGGGAAAACCTCCCATATTTCCGTTAAATAAGGGTAGAGTCAGGCTCGTGACTCGAAAAAAACAAGCGCTTCTTGGGAGGCAACCCAAGCTTTGTATGTTTATTTGTTTGTTTGTTTGATTTTATTTGCTTCCGTATGTAAGTTATATTTCTTGTTATTGATTCATGCTTCAAACTAAATTGTGAAAATGCTTTATTTTGTTTTTAACTTCGTCTTAACTACATATAAAGGTATTTCGCAAAAGCTAAGTGTAAGGGAAATCTAAATCGGTTTATAAAGAACGAATGAACATGAATCATAACAATGTAATTAACATACATATTAGTACTTGTTTGAGTCAAATGCTTGTATCGAGTCATAATGAATTTTTGTAGGAATTCCAGGAAGTAAGATCTAGTTTTTCCAGAATTTTTCCCGGAAGCTTAACATGAGAATTCTGTCAGATCATTCTGACGGCGTCAGGCTAAAATTTTCTGCAATTTTTGAAAGTTTTGTATTCTTTCCGGAAACATAAAAAGTTTTGTCAATTCTTTAACTTATAATCTCCAGGAATTCTGCAAAATATTCATTCCACAAGCATTATATCCTATTATGTAGATTTTACCGCCGATTTTACGCGAGGTTGGCCTTTATCTTTTTCAGGTTAATAGGTTATTTTGGACAAGAAGACGTTTATTATTTTGGAAGGGAAGCTTTGAACGTTCGTCTCTCTTGGAAGAAGATCTAACCATGTTACTTCATTATCCACATCAAACAATTCAGGGGAGTATTTGATTTCATTCATTCATTTTATTTACTTTTACGTCTTCTATTTGAACATTGGGGACAATGTTCGGTTTAAGTGTAAGGGGGTAAATGAAGGCACCGTTGAGAATACACCTATGCTTGATGTTTTGCTTTGTTTGATAGTAGATTTGTAATAAAACCAAGAGAAATGTTTGTAAGGGCAATTTTAGCGCCAATTTAAAATTTTTTACAACATTTAGAAGTGAAACCTTGATCTTAATGAGCGTCTCATGGATAGGAAATTGTATGACTAGCACAAAACCGTACCACTAAAAACTTTTCCACCCCAAATATGTGAGGTTCGCCCCTAGAATTGGTAGGAAAAGCACCCATCATTGGTGCTATGATGTGAGTACCGGTAGTATTTAGATTCTAGAACTTGCGTTAGGACCATCTCAAATCCACAAGTGAGACTACATTCGTGTAGTTAAGATTTACTACATGATAAGAGGCATTAGGATTAACACATTGTTTTACACCCGTATATTTGTTATAATTACATTGACTTCATTGGTCAAGTAATTCTCCCACACCCTTTGCGTTGTATCCATTTTTGGTACACGATACCCCTAGTACACCCCTCCGAGCCTATCCTTTCGTTTCGACCTTTGAGCATCTTACTCAAAGTGAGAATTTGTTTACACCCCACTAAATGTACACCCAAATCGCCTTAGCCTACCTTGTATGCACCCACCTTTGGTGCATTATTGTGAAAACATTTGTTAAACCCTTAGTTAATTATCCGGTCAATTACATGGTTGCTAAGTCGAGTCATATCCTTGTACATATTGTTTTGGGACAATTGGGACTCATGGGTAAAGTACTAGTGTAATGGAGTAATGGGGAAGAGCAACATTATTACCCCCATATGTGCTAAACATTTTAAAAAGTACTCCAAGTTTTTCAATTATCTTAATTCGAGTCATTAGAATAGTAATTGTAAAGTTATGTAAAGATTCAAGTGTAAGGGGAATGCAACTCCCCTATGATGTATTATTTTGGATGGTAGGGCAAGAGTGTATGAAAAAAATAAATAAATAATAAAAAGTAAAAAATAAAAAAATCGAAAAATCAAGAAAAATACAAAAAAATATGAAAAAAGAAAGAAGAAAAACATATGGACTACCATCCCGTTTCCTTTTATGTTCTTTTTAGTTTTGTTATTTCATTTTTAGATTAAGATTGAGTCGAGTCTTGACTTAAGCAACGATGTATAGTGCATGTATTTGATCATGATAATTAACTCGCCACCACTAAAATACCCTTTATTCCAACCAAACCGTGTTTATCATATCCCTACACCTTACGTTACAACCCTTTGAAAAGCCCTCTTTGATAGTTTATCTTAGGTGCTTACGGCTAGTGGAGGAGTAATTGATCCTTTCCTAAGCCTATGGTAATTTATTTGCTATGACAGGTAGTGAGTGTTATTTTCCGTTTCCATTTATGAGATATAATTTTATGACACTTAAGAGATGAGAGAATCCAAACACTATTTGTGAGGTGCTAGTGTATGATTTCCGTGCTTGTTATGATTAGGGTCTAATAACTATTTGTTGTAATTACTTTTATATTCGTGTTAAATGACCCCTACCTTATATTTTGATTGGAATAAAAGCTCATTTGCTTGAGGACAAGCAAATCTCAAGTGTAAGGGTATTTGATGAGATGAAAAGTGTTACGCTTTTAGGGGGTCATTTAAGCCCTAATTCGTATAAATGTGATCAAATATTGCCCTAAATCGTTCCTTTTGTCATTTTAGGTATTTTTGAGAAGAATTCTGGAAAACATGCATATTTGGACGTTTTTGGAGCATAAAAGTGAAGAAAACGGCAAAGTCTCAAAAGATGGAGAAATTACAACCTGACGGCGTCAGAGTCACAAGGTGACACCGTCAGCAAGCCTTGACAAAAGAGTGGAAACCAATTATCAAATGGCGGGCCAGAGGAAATTTGGGAATTAACACCTGACGCCGTCAGGTGTTAGAAAAAGTAGGCCGTCAGGAGTAAAGCTAAAGAGTGACGGCCCAGAAAGGATTATAAGGTGACGGCGTCAGAAGTGGATCTAGGCCATCCGAGAAACCTAATGGCGGCGAGCTGACGGCGTCAGCCCTTATAACCTGACGCCGTCAGAATGTAAAATCTATATATAGTTTTCTAATTTTCATTCATTAAGGGGGGAACTTTGTGGAGAACTTTTGGCACCAAACCCTAGACGCTTTTTCTATAATTTTTAGGGTTTCCAACCCTTGGAACCCTCATGCTTAATTAAAGATAAGTCTTCACTTTAATTCAATCAATATGTCTATGTGTTGGTTGTCTATCTCTTTTGCTTGTCTTTTAATTAACATGTGTAGCTAAATTCTCTAGTGTTTGCTTAGACTAATGAAACCTAACTATTAATTATTGGTTAATTGGTGTGTGTTGTTGTTTGTTGGGATGATTGTTCCATCAATGTTAGGCTCAAGAAAACTGGTCAACCTCCTTTATGGTAACGTGCTTGAACGTCTTGGGAAACATGTAGCCAAGGCATACTAGGCTATTAAGGTAGTATTTAACGCATGAGCCACTGTTTACAATCCCTATGGTTGTGCCGTGCATGGCATAGGAGGAGATAAGAGCTCATAGAATTGGAGAGATATGTATGCCACTCCATGAGTTACTTGAAATACACCCTTCATCCACACAAGTAACATACATATCAATTAACCGGTAAAAGATAGTTAGGGAGTAATGAAATCTAAGTAAACACAATTTTCTCGATATTGTTTTCACAACCAAATAGTTTAGTTATTTTAATTTTCTTTTGCAATAGTAGTAATTTTGGGTTAGTTGACTAGCAACTAATTCCGCCCACTCCCTATAAACCGAGATTTTACTTGCTTTCAAAAAAATATAAAAATACAAAAAGAATCTTCCTTCCACCCTTAGGCCTATTAGAGTAGTTTTTCTATCCTAACGAACACTATTCCCTGTGAGAGAACGATCAATCCCGCGTACTTACCAATATCCTATACTACTACGGTCAGGTACACTGCCTGGTGGGGTTGTAAGCCTCTTGAGATCCCTTGAGAGGTAAAACCTGTTGTAAGGTCACAAAACCACGCATCACATGTGCATCCACAATATTTCCCTCACTATATATTCGGAAGGTTAACCGAGATAAGTAGAGATCTTAAACAAGTACATAGGAACGAATAAAGCAAAGTTAACTCCTTATTGTCATTCTAATAGGAGTGTTTCATTTCATCAACTGGAATAGTGAACCATACTATTCCTTGTAAATCTTTCGTTCATTTATAATAAGATTTATAAACGTTGAAAAGTACAAATAGTGTTATTGTGGCTTTGGGTGAACTTGTTGTTATTCTTATTATTAATAGCAAGGTATCGTTATTTGCTCAAACTGCGCGTGGACCAACAGAGTGGAGGTCGCTACCCACTAAGGTATAATTTTTACATATTATTTCTCCTTATCGTACCATATTTACACCCTTATGGTGTTTATTGCTACTATCACCCGCACTTGATTTCAAGTGGGGGGGGGGCACCCTATTAAATAGTAAATAAGGGTGGAGCCAGGTTCGTGACTCGAACAAAAACAGGCGTTTCGTTAGAGGTAACCCATGCTTATCTTTTAACTTACATCATTTTATTCAATAAATGTATTTCAGCTTTTAGAACAAATGGGGGGGTAGTCCATTTTTTTATAGCCTTTTGGATGCAGATTATGTAAAGGCAATATCGTTGATAAAACGGGCTTGACAACAGAAACTTGTGAAACAGAAAATGATGTGCTGAGAGAATTTGCGACAAATTCTTTCACCACATCCTATTGTGTTTCCCATCTTTCTTTGGGTAAATACGTTCTACTACCAATAATGGATTCTTCATAATATGAATCTCAATATCTATAAAAGAATGATCGATGTGCTTTTCTTCCCACAATCAAAATACGTTTAGCATCGTCGTCATCGTTGCCATCTCTTTTATCTATTCTAAAACTCGCTTTCTTTTTGTCGAATATATTTTAGTTCTCATTAAATCACAATCGACATAGCCATCACCATCACCAACTGTGTCATAATCACTAACCTCAATTATCTGTGGAACTTTGAATTCTTTAACATTTTAACTGCACGACCCTTTGCCATGTTCGCCACTCCCATACCATGAATTATGAAACAATGAGTAAAAAAAAGTAATGTATGAGACCAAATTATTAATATTCATCTATTGAAACCTAATTTATACGACAACACATTGTCCCTACATCAGAAAAAGGCTATTATAATGACATCAAAATGTAAAAAAAGAAAAAAAAATCATTGATTAATTAATAGCACCTCTTGAATCGTTAGTTCTAAGTACAACATATAATGCAAGAAAAAAACACTGATAATATCGATTCAACCATAGGTTTTGTATATCGCGCACAAAACATATTTGCATTTTTAAACTTTAAACTCTACCAATGTTGGATACTGCGAAGTGTTAGCATCAAAAATTAAAGCTTTACCTGTGTTGCAGGCAATCTTTCTGGTAAAGAGTTTTGGTTGTGCCGTGCATAGAATCCTCATGAGTGAGTTCTTTGAAAACTTGTTTTAATTAATTGACGCAAAAGATAAACTTTTCGATTAATTATTTTTCTACATAGGGATGGTAATCGACTCGTGTTCAGGTTGACTTATTCGGGTTCGCGGGTTGACGTGTTATTTTAACCTCTACCCAAACACGACCCATTTATTAATTTTGTAAAAAAAACTCGACCCATTTATTAATTATGTAAAAAAACTTGACCTAACTCAAACCTGCATAACATGTGTAACCCATTTATAACTCGTTTAACCTATTTAAGTAAATAGGTCAAGCGGTGAATAAAGTAAGTTGTTTGTCGATTTAATTAGTTAAAATGCAAAAAATTATATAAGGATCTAAAAATGATAAAAGTAACATACCAAAATACATTTAATCCACTCATATATCTTTTATCTTTTATATAATAAAACAAAACCCTTAGTGGGTACTTTCGTATTTCAAAAAAAAGAATATTTCCTTATTAAGTAATATTTTAATTATTATTATATATATTTTTTAAGATGTTTAATAGAAAAAACCCAAATACTTCTTGAATTGGCAAAAGATTTTAACAAATCGTTTTTATATATTCTATGTATGAAAAATAAAAAATTACACATGTACTTCATTGTTATTTTTAAATACTTTGAGATGATAATGTAAAATAAAAATAAAAGACGGGGGACTCCCGATCCCAATCCTATTGGGTGAAACAAAAATTATGCATCATGCATTCTTCATTCTTCCTTGAATCCCCAATCATATTCGGTGAAACAAAAAATTTCCAATCCGTCAACCTATTTTATACTTATGAATTAAAAGGTATGTTCATAAACAATATAAGGTGAATTTTCTGTTGGATAAATAATCACTCTAAGGTTATCTCTAATCATAAGATTATAGTTAAACCGACTAATGTTAAGCATGTTTCTTGATTTTTAGAAATTTTTGACAACTGTTATCTGTAGGTGGGATTTTTTTATTTATTTATTTTTTATTTTTATTTTATTATTATTATTATTATTTTTTGAAACAGCGGCTTTTATTGAAAACTAGCAAAAGCTAGAAGAGAAGATTAACAAGAAGTAATAGAAGCTAAAGGGTTTTTTTTAAAAAAATCTATCCAATTAAACTTAAACTTAAGATTAGAATTTCTTAAATAAATCCATAAGAAAGATTGAGAGATAATAGAGAGTCCCAAAGCAACGCCTTCTTTGGAGGGGGGCTAGAAAAAAGCAAACGATTACAATAACTCCAAATGTACCATAGAAGGGTCCCCTGGCTTCTTCGATAAACAAACGCGCCATATTTGTAGGTAGGATTGAAGAGCAACTAACTTTGCAACAACAAATTATTTGATGTATACAATTTTAAACAGATTTATGACGATTGACAATTCCCTTTTGAGGAATATAAGTGCCACATCAAACAACACATGCAAAAAAACAACAAACAACCAAGTTTATCTGATCGAGAATGAAGATAATTATAATAAATGTTACAATCATTACGATAATTATACAGTTTAATAGATATTTGGATTGGAAAATATATTTAATTACTTTTGTACATTTTGAGATATTCAAACCGCTTGTCAAGTTTCGAAATAGAATTTTTTAAAGTAGACCCATTATAGCAAATACGCTTTAAACATGACCACATTAACAAATTTATTTTGAAATTTAAATTGCAACCGGTGGTAAGTGGTATATATTGTATATAGGTGCATATTTATTCAACAACCTGCATAACAAATGGAAAGTAAACTTGGTTTACAAAGTTTTGAGAAAAAACTTTTTAAAAAAATATATATGGCTTCATTGAGTCTGCAAAAAATTAAAAAAATAAATAAAAAATTATTATTTGTTTCTTAATAAATAAAAAAACTTTATTTAAAAAAAATAGAAATAACCCCGCGCGTGCGCGGGCATTATAACTAGTTTATATAATAAAACAAAACCCCTAGTGGGTATTTTCTTATTTCGAAAAAAAGAATATTTCCTTATTAGGTAATATTTTATTTATTATTTTTCAATTTAAAATTTAAAAAATATGTTTTGTTGATATAGTACACAAGTATAAGATAAAAAAAAAAAAAAAAAAAAAAAAAAAAAGAAAAACAAAAAAAATTAAAAAAAAAAAAAAAAAAAAAAAAAAAAAAAAAAAAAAGATGCAACTAACAACACGATTAAAATTTTTAAATAACTATCTTTAATAATAAACAAATATACTTAAAAATCATAAATCAAACAAAACAAAGATTAAATTATTTGTTTTTTAAGAAATAAAAATATTTTATTCAAAAAAATTTCTAAAAAAACCCCGCGCGTGCGCGGGCATCATAACTAGTTAAAGTACATAACAAAATATATTTAAACAAAATCCGATATAAAATCCAAGTTACATGCTTTAATTTTAGTGGCTTATATATTTAAACAGGTTCACGGGTTGACCTGTTTAATATTTACTCAACACAAACACGACCTGTTTATTAAACGATTAAACTGATTGACCTGATTTTTATCCAAACCTGTTTATCTACGACCCGCACATAGTCGAGTTCGTGTCATTTAGCGCCTCCTGTAGATAATAGAAAATAACATAAAAATAGAATGACAAAAATTCCCAAAGTGAAAAGAAAATCTGAAAGTAACAAAAGGTTACCTAGTACTACGTAGTACAAGTCACTTTGGATCTCTTTTTCTTTTCTAAAACTGCGACTCATTTTGGTTGTTTGGAGAGATGAGTAATAGGAGTAGTGGGGGGAATAATAGGCCGGAGTGGTTGCAGCAATATGATTTGATCGGGAAAATAGGAGAAGGAACATACGGCCTTGTTTTCTTGGCAAAGATTAAATCCAATCGTACTAAATCTATTGCTATTAAGAAATTCAAACAGTCCAAGGATGGCGACGGTGTTTCCCCCACCGCTATTCGCGAAATCATGGTTGCTATCTTTCTTTTTTCATTTCTCTTTTACTATAATTTACTGAAAGTTATTAGGCTTATTATGGGTTATTTGGTTTTGGGCTTATGTTTCAAAAGCTCACTTTTTTGTGGCTTTTTTTTGAATCTTTTTGGCTTGTATAAGTTTCTTATGTTATAATAAGCTTATATAAGCCGAAAAGATTCAAAATAAGCCACAAAAAAGTGAGCTTATCAAACATAAGCCCAAGACCAAATAAGCCATAAGCCGGCTATATAAGCCCAAACAAACACCCGTTTGTTTCGGTTTATGGCTTATTTGGTTTTGGGCTTATGTTTGATAAGCTCACTTTTTTCTGGCTTATTTTGAATCTTTTTGGCTTATGTAAGTTTCTTATGTTATAATAAGCTTATGTAAGCCGAAAAGTTTCAAAATAAGCCACAAAAAAGTGAGCTTTTGAAACATAAGACCAAAACCAAATAACCCATAAGCCGAAACAAAGGACAAATCAATGTTCTCATTTCCTTGCTTGTTTGTGTAATTTTTGTGGAATTAGGATTGAAATTAGCACGAAACTTGTTTTATGAGAAAACTATATAGGAGTAATACTTTATTCACAATGCTCAGATTACAAGATTATTTAGGTTTAGGTATAAGTGTTATTTTCATGTTTGTTAGTTTGTTTCATTTCTACCTTATGCCGCCCAGGCGGGGAAGCCTGACTTTCCCTTCCCAAGGACTTAGCCCGAGGCAATCAACACTTATCCAAAGCCCTCCTTGACTGGACCAACTAGACATTTGCTGTGGGGAGTGGAGCAGTGCCTCAGTTGTTATATAATGGGAAATGAATTAATTTTGAAATTAGAATTGAAACTTGTTTTATGATTGGGGAGTAATATTGCATTCTTCATTTGGATAAAATTGGCATCAACGCCAATTAGTCTTTTCGTTTATGCAGAATAGTTCGTTACTTCGTTTATCCACTATTTTGGGACTTATGTATGTAGAGAACATATGGGGTTGTTCGTGTTCATATACAATCTTTGATTTTTGGTTTTCGATAAATATACTTATAGTTGAACTGATTTTATAATTATAATCTCTATGTAGATTATGGAGTTTTTATCTTTGATTAAGCTAAAAGGATTGTTTGTTTTTTAAGTTTAACTGTAGTTTTTTGCTTTCCCACTTATTTTTCGTGTGATTCTATCAGTAATCAAGATTTATATATGTACTTTGATGTTTTTGCTGAATGTTACAATGATGATGATGCAGTTGCTAAGGGAGATAAACCATGAGAACGTTGTAAAGCTAGTGAACGTGCACATCAATCATATTGACATGTCTCTCTATCTGGCTTTTGATTACGCTGAGCACGACCTCTATGTGAGCATCTTTTTTATTTATGCTTTTGCACTTTTATGTCAAAGCATTGTTATGTTTTTTTCTGTCTCTTATTCATGAACTGTATTTCCAAACATAGTGAACCAACTTTGTCCCACTTGAAGCGTAGTTTTTTTAGAGCCTTAAGACAAGTGATTGAATGCTAATTGAGTTCGTAGAGTACCCTTATATTAAAATTTAGTATGACTGATAAAGCAAGGAAGATCCTATTTTCAAAACTTATTTGAACTTAGAGTCAGTGTGTATGAAGGGCTCGATGCAAATTAATAATTTTGGATTCTGATTTACTTAAGACTTGTTCAAGTTTTGTTGGACCCTCAATATGGAGACATTGCAGATTTTGTTTAGACACCCTTAAAAAAAGATTTAATTTATGTAATTGTAATCACATGTTTATCTTTCAATAACATCTTTGATGTATGTGTCGTACCTACTACCAAGTTGATAAGGGTCAGTTTTCCCCAGAAGTGATGCTTTCAGCCATAGTAAAGAGTTATAACATAATTGTTTTAGGGTAAACCTATGGATTTTGTACTACCTGTTAAGCAGCAGTGCAGCGACTATTATTGCCTTGTCATATCAACTGATGCTAGCTTGATACCTTGACTTACTTTTTTAGTGTGGAAAAACCAGGAAATTATTAGACATCATAGAGACAAGGTTAACCAAGCTATCAACCAATACACAGTGAAGTCAATACTTTGGCAGTTGCTTAACGGGCTAAATTATCTTCATAGGTAAGTGAAATTCGTGAAGCTGGTCATTTTGGTTGCATAAATACCATCGGTAATCACTTACATTTGGTATAATGGATTCAGCAACTGGATTATGCATCGAGATCTTAAGCCCTCCAATATTTTGGTAAGATTGCACATCCCTTTTTATCAATGATAGTACTACACCATTTAGCTAATCGAAAGGATATTGAATTTATTACTTATATGTTCAGGTGATGGGTGATGGAGAAGAACAAGGAGTTGTAAAAATCGCTGATTTTGGACTTGCTAGAATATATCAAGCTCCACTGAAACCATTGTCCGATAATGGGGTAAGAGGCAGTAAGATTTTAAGTCCAATGCTGTTTGACATCATATTTTTGTTAGTAACGTAAGAAAATGCTTGCTTGTTTTTGGTAATGAGGAGCACTGCAGTAATTTCTCTTTTTGTTTCTCTTAATGGCGTTAACTTTGGTTTCATAAGTAGGAAATCGAAACACTAGTTGTACCTTGAGCAAGGAAATCAGTTATATAATACATTTGGAGTAGAAATATTAAACAAAAATAGTTACATTTCTTCAGATCTCTTATTTTCGTTGCTTAGAGCTGACATTTCAAAGTTAAGAAAGTAGCTTCAAAAGGATTGACTGTGATGTCTAAGATGTGTTGTTTGTAATGCCTAGTTCTAATACAATAGTTGGTATAAATAATCATTGGCAGGTCGTTGTAACCATTTGGTATCGTGCACCAGAATTGCTCCTTGGGGGAAAACACTATACTAGTGCTGTTGGTATGAAATGTTGCCACCAAATTCCGTCTTTTTATATTTATGTTGTTTATCATACTATTAAGTATGAACTTAGTCATTCTGAAACAAAATTCTTTATATTATTAGATATGTGGGCTGTTGGCTGTATATTTGCGGAGCTTCTGACATTGAAGCCACTGTTTCAAGGACAGGAAGTAAAGGCCACACCGAACCCTTTTCAGGTGACTAACATATCTATCTGTATTCGCTAATATTATATTTCTTTAGTAGGTGTCTGGATTAGCTTATTTTGGGGCTTATTGATTTTTGATAAGCTCGTAAGCTCACTTTTTTCGGCTTACAAGCTTATCAACTTGAGCTTCTGAATTTAGATAAGCCATAAGCTCAAGTTGATTAGCTCGTAAGCGAAAAAAAAGTGTTTTTGAGCTTTTGCAAAGTCAAATAAGCTCGTGAACCTGAAAAAACAAGCTAATTTAAACACCCTTTGAACGTTTTCTGTTCTAATATTGCTTGTTGCTTGTGCAGCTTGATCAACTCGACAAAATCTTCAAGGTTTTAGGTAAGGAAAAATGAAACTGAAGGCCCAATAAAGCTTTACAAAGTTCTAAATCCATATGTTGACATAACATTTTGTTCTGCAAATATTGTTAATCTGTCATACATGAATTTTTCATTTTTTGTTGATATAAATTAAGATGATCTTATGATTGTGGATCTTTTAAAATGTTTTCAGGACATCCAACAGTAGATAAGTGGCCGACACTTGCCAATCTTCCACATTGGCAATCAGATCAACAGCACATCCAAGGGCACAAATAGTAGGTTCCTCCTAGTTTTTTGTTCTGTGACTTCGTAAACAATATCTTTCTGTCGTCACCATCTTACACCCAATTTATGCTCTATACAGTGATAGTCCTGGTCTTTACAGCGTTGTTCATCTCTCTCCAAAAAATCCTGCATATGATCTTCTCTCTAAAATGTTGGAGTACGTGCTACCTCTCGTAATCATTAACATTTCTGTTAAGTTGGTTTTTTTAACATGTTGAATGATATATGTTCTCCATATCATGCTTACAACTATCATTATGTTCCATATGGACCATGTAAAGTAAATGACCAAGGCTCTGTTTCTTTTTTCTCTTAGTGGAGGGAATGGACCCACAAGACATAATCTAATATTTCTTTTTGTAGTGGGGCCTACACAATTCCACTAATTCATCTATATGTAGTGGGTGTAAAATATGTGCTCCTCCCCATTAAGAAGAAGCAAGAGACGTGGGTCCTATGTATTTGTTAGTGAAAGAAAAAAAGAAATGGACCCTAAGTTTGTAGGATCTCACCTGTTGGCAATAAATTTCATGATGCTAGTTGGTCTAGTTATTTAATCTATTGAGATTGTTTACTATTTTCTCGATCCATCATTTTATTGCAGATATGATCCTCGAAAACGTATAACAGCAGCACAAGCTCTTGATCATGAGTGAGTTCTCTCTTTCGTCTCAGTCTCTCTGTATCTGTCTATCTCTGCACATGAATACTATATATTTCAGATATGATGCAATAACTCGTACCCAAAAAATGACTCGAGTTAAAGAATATACTTAGTAACTACAAGCAGGGAGGAAATTATGTTTTCGACAGTCATTTGTTGCTATCTACCCGTAGCCCGTAGGTTCAATAGGCAAACAGATCATTGTTTAACCTCTTGACTGTGAATTCCATTATATACAATGTCACGTTACTTCAAGCAATGCTGGTTGGTCATGGCCAATATTGTAATGTGAATAGACTATAACTAATCTTTTGGTGCTTCACAAAACTGAATGATTGCTCAAAACTTTGTAACTTACGGAGTAACATTTTCTACAAGTTATATCCCGATCATCAGAATTTAGTTTAGCTATTATTTTACTTAGAAGAACGATTAATTTTTTTACTTTTCTTAAATTTCTATATATTATTTTCCTATTTGTAGGTATTTTCGGATGGAACCTTTACCTGGACGCAAGTAAATTTTCTTCCTTTTAAGAGCTTCACATATCATATTGTGTATTTGTTTATTTCTGCATCGTGGATATGATGTTTTCTTTGTCAATAGACATTCTTAGTTAACTGTTTCATATTTAATGTAGCTGATATGTTGATGTTATATGCATGTATATCGTTATATTTGATTGATTTATTTATTTTTTCTTTCAATGTTTAGTGCACTAGTACCACCTCAACCCGGGGAGAAAATCGTGAATTATCCTACCCGTCCGGTAGACACAAATACAGATTTTGAGGGCACAGCAAGTCTCCAGCCTGCTCCACAGGTATGCTTTTTATCTTATTCATGGAGAAAGATATATCATTAACTAATTTGACTCCGTTTCTTCCTTGTGTTCCATATGCATCATATAGTTTGATCTCTAGTAAATCTGCTTCATTTACATTCGCCCCCTATTCTTATTTGTTGAATTGATGGATCCGTATAAAGTATTTAAACTGATTTTCATGCCTATTTTTCTTTTAAATGAAGCTAGTAAGGCCCTTGAAAAAGGTGAATCAGCATGTTTGAGTCTCGCCCCTTCTAACTATGACAGCAAACTAGGAACTATTTCCTTTAAAGCTAATATGCTCACTTGCTGGTTTCTACCCGATTTGGCAATCTATTATTTGCTTGACTGACGGGAACGCATATCACCAGATAACCAATGATCTATTAATCTATGTTGCTTCTATTGATCTGAAGAATTCTGTATTTACTAGTATACATTTAGAGCTGTGCCCGTTCCTATGACAAAATAATGAACGAATGACTCATGTATTAACATACAGTAGCACCTGAATCTAACCTAAAACCATTGCTCCACGTAAATGCTTCGGGTTAATCAATAATTTGTACTAAGTAGAACCTAACGCATAAGCATAATGAAACCCAAGCTTGCACCATATTCAGTTTCCTATTGCTGCCAAAATGTATTATATTTCATCGTTCCACTGGAAATATCTATGATAATGAGAATGACAGAATGACCTTTTTTTTTTTTTTTTTTTTTTTTTTTTTTTTTTTTTTTTTTTTTTTTTTTTTTTTTTTTTTTTTTTTTT
>LBNU01023113.1:74992-91759 GCA_014162995.1 Artemisia annua
ATATATCATATATGATATTACATATCATATATGATATTGTAATATCATATATGATATATCACATATGATATTTTTCGGCCACGAAAAAAAACGTGAAAAAAACGAAATTTTTTTTTGTCGAAAGTATATCACAATGCATATCTATAGAAAGATAATTAAATGCTCATCGCGATGGTATAATTATTTTCGCTTAACGATTAACGGTTTAAGAGATAATTAAATTATAAAAAATGGGTGAAATATTAAATGATTTTAATCTCAACCATTGATTTCTTTTTAGATGGATTGTGGGGATGAATCCCTTGGTATTTGAGGAATGTTTGGTTTTTAAATAACTCAACTCTTAGAGCATCCACTATGAGAGGTCTAAGAATAGGTCCAAAAAACTTGAAAAGGTTTATGTTTTATATTAGCCATAGTGGAGTTTTATTTTATACACATGTGGCATGAAAAGGTCCTAGATGTTAGACCTCTTCATAATCTCAAGACATTTAATGCATGTGTTGTAAGAAATAATTATAAAGCTTTAAGATGTTTATGCCATAGTAGAAATAGGTTTATTAACACAAAAGGTCTAAAACTTATTGATGTGGCATGAAAAAATTAATTTATAAAGCTTTATAATATTTTACCATAGTGGATGCCCTTAATCTATTTATATTTTTAATGATCTAATTTCACCATATTTTCTAAAATTTTGTGCTCTTAAATTCAACATCCATTTTGATATATTTTTATAAGTTTTTTAATTATGGCATTTTTGGGCTATTTTGATTCAAATTTTTACAACTTTAACATTTATTTGAATCAATACAAACTTGATTCGTCAAATTAGAACTTTTGGGGGAGTGTTTGACGGGTAAAAAATTGTGAGGGTCTTTATGCGAGAATAATAATGTCACGGGAAAGTTACGAGAAACCCAAACAAACACATACACACATATACTTTCGGAGTGTTGTGTAACGAATTCACTAAGCGGGTACGGAATTGTGGGAGAGTTGGATTAGCAATTCGTTCATTATATTTCTGTTATAAGTATATTTTTTTCGCCGCCGCTATGCGCGGGTGTCCAACTAGTCTTTGCAATGCATGCAAACGTATATAGTTTCCAACAAGAAATATAGTGCCCGCCGCGTTGCGGCGGGGCTTTTTTTTTGCCGTAAATTTTTTAAGTAGTGCAGTACATTTTTTGTTTTTTTTACCTACTGATGTGATCTATTTTTTTTCCATGTTGTTGAATTTTTTTTATGAGTTATGTACCTATGTATTTGTACAAAGTTGCTATAAGCCTAGTGTGCTTTATTTTAAGTTTGCCAATTTAACAGTAACTTTGACATTTATAATTTTAAGGGTGTAATTGATTTATCACATCAAACAGTGATACTTTGCAAATTGAGAAGCAAGACAGAGTTGACTATTTTTTTTGGAATTGGTAATTGTATTTTTAATACAATTTCTTTAACCTATGGCTATTTAAGAAGTGTTATTGATGGTTTCATTTAGTGCTTTTTTCTTTGTAAACTAAGTTACTGTTAGTATAATGGATAATTTAGTCAGGTTTTTAGAGCTTGCTTATGCTGCGGGTTCAGTTTCTGCTGTTGAGGTTATGCGTTTGGGTTTTCAAAGAGAGGTTCAGGAGGAGCGGGGTTGGTTTTCTTTTTTGTATGGTTGGCGTGTGCATATTGCTGATCGGGTGGCTTACTTAAACGCTATGATCCAGGAATTGGAATTCTGCATTGGTGATATGTCAATTGCTGGATTAGTTGTGGAGTTAAGGAATGATGACTGGTTGGTGTTTGCTGATGCTGTTATGTATTTTAAGACAATTCGTGACTTTGAGGAGGAAAAGCTGGCGAACATACAACTTTTTCTGGAAGCATCTGCTGCTCATATTAGTCGTCGTATGCTGTTTCTTGCTAGGTTTAATGATGTGTAGCACTTTAGTTGTCGTTCGATGTTTATGTTGCTGTGTTTTAGGTTACTGCTTTGTATGTCTACGCGTTGAACTATTTTGTTTAAGGTTGTGTTGTATTTGTTTCGTAATTTTGATTTATGTATTTGGTCTTCTTTTGTTTCTTTATGTGTTACCTTTTATGTTGTTGATACGTTTTTTATTTTAAATATCTGATTCTCACAGTCGCGAAATTGTGGTCAGTCGGTGCTAAAAGCATTAGTTTCTGTTATGTAAACAAATTAATATCTGTTTCCATGTTGTTTGTCTTAAATATACGATCATTGTGGTAATTTTTTTTTGGTTGGATTTAATGTGTGAGTGAATTTGCATCATGGAAATATTCGTGTTATAAAGAATGCCACTGTTTCTAGTAAGCCAATTATAATTGTTAATGCTTATATTGTATGCGCCTATAAAAATTCGGAATCGTTTGAGATGTATTCTATACTGGTCTTTTATAGTGTTTTTTTTTTGTAACCTGGTCATTTGTTATAGCAATTTGTATTTCCTTTTTTTTTCCCAAACTATTTTTCTTGTAGTAGTGAATGTCTTGTTTGTTAATTAAAAACAATTACATATTTATTTATGTAAAATGTTTTGAATTAAAAAGATAATCTATTAAGTTTAATGAAATAATAAACAGTGGGTTTACCAAAAGGTAATATTAAGTATGGTGTGTCTTTTTTTGTTTTTTTTATGTGGGCATGCGACTCATTTTTTACAATGTGTTTGTACAGATATATGTTTTTTTTGGTTTTACTTTTGTATTAGTCTAGACATTTATTTATTTTGTATTCTTGTTTTATAAAAGTTACTTACTTTTTATAACGTCCTGCATTCTCCTTTCTCACTTTGTCATCTTCTCAAATGATCTATCCCTTCTTATTATTTGGGGTAAATGGGATAACAGCTGTGGCTTCTTCGCTGGCATCACTACTTCGTTCCTGCACAGGTGGCTTGTTTAATCTCTATTGTTACTTAGTGGATTATTGCGTGTACTCATCCACTTGTAATCTCTTTAATTAGTGAATTTCGGCTGTGCATTATCCATCGCTTAAGGCTAACCCACAATGTGTGAGGGCTTTTAAATCGATAAGGCTGAATGTTTCAGAAGGCTTGGTGAATGTACCAACGCGCCCAAATGATGGCGAATTGTGACCAGGGCAGCTGGCCGATCTCACCTAATCCTATTTAGGTATGTTTTCCTTATCCTCTCATTAATATTTTCTGTTTTCTAGTGTTTATCTGTCACTATAAATAAGGACTGTTGTGTTTTATTATTCATAAGTTGGTCATAAAAAAATTCTCTAATTAGCAATTATAAGTATGGATAATCATTTTGCCAATGGTGATAGTTCTGTTGATAATAATGTTCCCAATGGTGGTAGTTCTATTAGTGATAGGTTGGCCCGTGCAGCTAATTTGCCACATAGAGGTAGACAGTTCTACCTGTTTTTTTGAGCGTTTTAGGTTTGCTCTGTTGAATGGCCAACGGTGTGATAGGCGTCACATGAATCGTGAGAGAGTGTTGCTCCAACAGCTACAAACTTATCTAGCAGAGCTGCAAGGATATGAGAATTCTGTGATAATGACTCGCACGTTGGCTCTTGTGAATGCCCTTATCGCTATCATCGAGCAGCGTATTCGTGCATATGGGCGCAATGTGGCTGCAGGGCGTATGGCTGGGCTTCTCATGGATTACCTTGGAGATGTCATGCACTTGTAGTGTAGCATCTGCATGTGTCACTCTTCACTCATAATGTGCTAGTGTAAATAAGTGTTGTCTGTTGTCTGTTTGTGTTTAGGTGTCTGTTGTATGTTGTCTGTAGTTGTAAGTGTTGTAAAGTCCTGTACTTTGTAGTGGGTAGTAGTCTCTGGTTTTTGTGCTAGTCAAGTGGTCGAATGGTTTTTGCTGATAGTGGAAGATGTATCTTTCGCTGGTGAAGTACTTGCAGCAAGGTTTATGGTCCTAGGTGTCGTAGTCATGTAATGGCTTTAAGCCGCCTCTTGTAATGCCTGTTCTATTTGGCTGGCTTATTTTGTATGCTAAAATATATGAAAGAAAGATTATATATTCCTACTGTGTTTATGGTTTTTATTGCTGTTGTATTGTTCTTATTGTCGCCTGCAGCTTATTTGCTTTTTCTTCACAACCGTGATTATGTGTCTATTATTTGATCCAGTAAGTCTGTACCAAAATCACATCACCAAGTAATGATATCGGTAAAATAGGCTTAGCTTTGGTTGTCTTCTGGTTTGGGAATTTGTATGTGAGTATTGGTTTGATTATGTATCCGAATGTGGAAACTATTAGTTGTTGGTTTTGTTATTTTCAATTTACCAATTGGTTACCTATTTTTCGAGATTAAGTGCGTTAACACTTTTTTTTTTTATTTATTATTATTTTTTTTTGCTGAGCTGCGCCTTTTTTTTCGCCAGTTACCATTTCTGTGATGTTTACTTCATCGGTGCTGCACGTCTTTTGGTAGTGTATTTACGACGTTGTTTTATAGAAATAAGAATAGGTGTACATCTAAGTGATTTTAAAATAGTAACATGTAATCTGTTTACAAAGGGTTCGTAATTACTTTGTTTCTTATAAAATGTCGTATTGTATGTGTCTTGTGATTCGTGGTTCGCCATTTTCATTCTTTATATTTTTCTGTTGTTGTGTTTTGATTCTAGGTTGCTTGTTTTAGTGTCGATTTTAGATCCGGATAGTATGGTTCTGTAATTCTACTGTAGTGGCGGCCTTGTGGCAGTGCTCTCCGAACCGTGCGGGAAGGTTTCCCTCAATTTGGGATGGATTTTTAGCTGCACTTATTTTGCTTGCGCCACTTATGAATTGTAATGAATGTAGGGATGGTCTGTCGCTTTATACAGATTGGTCTATAGGACGTTGTATATGTAATGCTACCTACGGGTTGTAATGAATATACGAATGGTCTGTCAGTTTATGCAAATTGGTTTAGGTAATCATATGTCTGCGGTGCTGCATTTATCATTAAAGTATTTATAAGTTATACACAACCAAAATATAACTGCATAGGTACACGCCAGCAGTTATACATTGTTATACTATTTATGTGGCATACTAATTCGTACATGGTAAGTTGGTGCTTTAGTCCGTCATTCCTTTTTCTGCTTCTTACTTTTTGGGTCCTCTTCTCCATCGGCAGTGTCTTTCAAGGCCCCTTTTTTTGTAGATGGTGTAGCTGGTAGGTTGATAATGGTAGGTGTGTGTATCTTTGTATCTGTACTTGTTGTTGGTTCCACAGTTGGAGTAGATTTAAGTGTAGTCATATGAGTGGTCACTGGTATTGTTGGTAGAGACGATGGGCATTCTGGTTCAGTCTGTGTCTGCTTTTCTTCATCTGCACTGATTTTGAAAAGTTGTTTTCTTACGATTGAGGTTGTCGTTAGGCTTATAGTGCTGGTTATGTCTGCGGGGGTATTTTCGGTTGTTACTGGTGTTGTGGGTGGGGGAGTTATTTGTGAAGCTGCCTCGCTACTTGCCGATGCTGGTGGTGGAGATGATGGGCCCTCTGCTGTTGCTGGTAGGAGAGCTGGCGGGTGGTCCATTATTTTTTGTAGAATAAGCGTAGGTGGTCCTCTGCCCGTTGGTTTGGCAAACCTGAATTGGAAGACATGTCGTGTATTCTGGAGGGCAAGTAGTTGCTGTGGAATAATAACAGGGTCTTTGTTGGCAACTTCTTGAAGCAAACTGTCGACATTTTTAATCAATCCATCTGTTTGTGGATTGAAACAGGTCATAACTGCATTTTCTGTTCCGTCTGTTATCACGATTCTAAATGAATAGCTACAATGCCAAATAATATGAGTTAGTTTGTATTAGTGTTACGCCGCTGGCAGTGTGTAAGTGAAATGCAGCTTTTGAGTGTTAATGTGTTGGTTTACCTGTTCTGTGGTGTTGATTGAGTTCCGTATGGATGGCAATGGCCATGTATGAAACCATAGTCTAGCTTTCCACCGCACTCATCACATTTTTGGTAGTACCAATCGTATGTTGTATCGATTCGCACTATCATAGCATCTTGTGTGAACTACATACGCTGTAAAAAAAGTAGTCATTAAGTAAGTTATAACTTGTAAGCGTGTTACGCAAATATAGTTTCACTAACCTGCTGAGTGTTAGGGTCAATTTGCAGTAGTGTCGCTAAAGGTACCCTGTTTCGAGTTCTTTCTTGTTCCCAATCAACTAATCTCTCAGTCTGTTGTAGTGTAGCATCTGCATGTGTCACTCTTCACTCATAATGTGCTAGTGTAAATAAGTGTTGTCTGTTGTCTGTTTGTGTTTAGGTGTCTGTTGTATGTTGTCTGTAGTTGTAAGTGTTGTAAAGTCCTGTACTTTGTAGTGGGTAGTAGTCTCTGGTTTTTGTGCTAGTCAAGTGGTCGAATGGTTTTTGCTGATAGTGGAAGCTGTATCTTTCGCTGGTGAAGTACTTGCAGCAAGGTTTATGGTCCTAGGTGTCGTAGTCATGTAATGGCTTTAAGCCGCCACTTGTAATGCCTGTTCTATCTGGCTGGCTTATTTTTTTATTATTTTATTATTTTTTATTTTTATTTTTTTTGCTGAGCTGCGCCTTTTTTTCGCCAGTTACCATTTCTGTGGTGTTTACTTCATCGGTGCTGCATCGTAATTAGTTTGTTTCTTATAAAATGTCGTATTGTATGTGTCTTGTGATTCGTGGTTCGCCATTTTCATTCTTTATATTTTTTCTGTTGTTGTGTTTTGATTCTAGGTTGCTTGTTTTAGTGTCGATTTTAGATCCGGATAGTATGGTTCTGTAATTCTACTGTAGTGGCGGCCTTGCGGCAGTGCTCTCCGAACCGTGCGGGAAGGTTTCCCTCAATCTAGGGATGGATTTTTAGCTGCACTTGTTTTGCTTGCGCCACTTATGAATTGTAATGAATGTAGGGATGCTCTGTCGCTTTGTACAGATTGGTCTATAGGACGTTGTATATGTAATGCTACCTACGGGTTGTAATGAATATACGAATGGTCTGTCAGTTTATGAAAATTGGTTTAGGTAATCATACGTCTACGGTGCTGCATTTATCATTAAAGTATTTATAAGTTATACACAACCAAAATTTAACTGCATAGGTACACGCCAGCAGTTATACATTGTTATACTATTTATGTGGCATACTAATTCGTACATGGTAAGTTGGTGCTTTAGTCCGTCATTCCTTTTTTTGCTTCTTGCTTTTTGGGTCCTCTTCTCCATCGACAGTGTCTTTCAAGGCCCCTTTTTTGTAGATGATGTAGCTGGTAGGTTGATAATGGTAGGTGTGTGTATCTTTGTATCTGTACTTGTTGTTGGTTCCACAGTTGTAGTAGATTTAAGTGTAGTCATATGAGTGGTCACTGGTATTGTTGGCGGAGACGATGGGCATTCTGGCTCAGTCTGTGTATGCTTTTCTTCATCTGCACTGATTTTGAAAAGTTGCTTTCTTATGATTGAGGTTTTCGTTAGGCTTATAGTGCTGGGTATGTCTGCGGGGGTATTTTCGGTTGTTACTGGTGTTGTAGGTGGGGGAGTTATTTGTGAAGCTGCCTCGCTACTTGCCGATGCTGGTGATGGAGATGATGGGCCCTCTGCTGTTGCTGGTAGGAGAGCTGGCGGGTGGTCCATTATTTTTTGTAGAATAAGCGTAGGTGGTCCTCTGCCCGTTGGTTTGGCAAACCTGAATTAGATGACATGTCGTGTATTCTGGAGGGTAAGTAGTTGTTGTGGAATAATAGCAGAGTCTTTGTTGGCAACTTCTTGAAGCAAACTGTCGACATTTTTAATCAATCCATCTGTTTGTGGAATGAAACTGGTCATAACTGCATTTGTTGTTCCGTCTGTTATCACGATTCTAAATGAATAGCTACAATGCCAAATAATATGAGTTAGTTTGTATTAGTGTTACGCCGCTGGCAGTGTGTAAGTGAAATGCAGCTTTTGAGTGTTAATGTGTTGGTTTACCTGTTCTGTGGTGTTGATTGAGTTCCGTATGGATGGCAATGGCCATGTATGAAACCATAGTCTAGCTTTCCACCGCACTCATCACATTTTTGGTAGTACCAATCGTATGTTGTATCGATTCGCACTATCATAGCATCTTGTGTGAACAACACACGCTGTAACAAAAGTAGCCATTAAGTAAGTTATAACTTGTAAGCGTGTTACGCAAATATAGTTTCACTAACCTGCTGAGTGTTAGGGTCAATTTGCAGTAGTGTCGCTAAAGGTACCCTGTTTTGAGTTCTTTCTTGTTCCCAATCAACTAATCTCTCAGTCTGCACTTCCAATTGTGGTACTTGTGCGTTGTCTTGATTATACCTGCAATTTTTTAAATGTGCATATTAGTATTAATGTACTATTCACAATTATAGGAGAGATTAACTGTATTATATTGTCTTACGCAGCAAGAAGTTCCGATGTTTCCTCGATTGGCGGGTTGAAATAGTAACAGGTTGCAGAAGTAGCAGACAGTTGACCTGCATTGTGCAGAGCGCATATTTAGACAGTAAGAGGCAGCCAATATGGGTAAGTAAAATATCTGTTAAATGTGTATGCGCACCACCGTAGGTTTTTAAATAGCAAGAGCTAACAGCTAGTACAACAGGTTGGCGCATCTGTTCATATTCAGCTTGTTCAAAACTGTCGTCTTTCTCATTCCACAGCGTGAACATCACGACATTGTTGCTGCAAGGTAAATATATATGTTACACATATTCAGCTAGCAAATTTATTTCTGTAGGCTAAGTAAGTATGCTTACTTAAGATTACGTAAAGCGATGTTTCTGACCCTAATTTTATTACCAGCTGCACTTCCGTATTCTTTAACTTTTTCCACATTATGAACATACCCAATATAATCTGTAAAGACGCATATAAATATTTTTTAACCATGATGATTCTTATTAAGTAAATAAGTCTAAAATTAGTAATACCTGTCAGCATCGGATTTTTTTTCCAACCTCGCACCAAGCTCTTTATACACAGCAAAATTAAAGTAATGGTGCGGGAACTCATCATCTTTCAAAAGGTCAACTCGTGTATGTTTACCGAGACAAAGTGTGAAGTCGTTATCTAACGTTTTTCCCCATCCATCTATTTTTTCGAACCCAAAGTCTTCAATTCTGTAGACACAGTTTGGTTGTAAGTCATGCTCAAAACGTGCCTTTTCTTTCAGATCTGCATTAGCTTGTATAGCTGATCCCTGTAGGTGTATACACTATGTGTCATATTTTAAGGTGTCTTTATATTTGTAGCATTGTGTAAGTATATTCTAAATACAGATAGTTGATATTTTACCTTTTTGTCGAGTAGTATACATGAAAAGCCAGTAGGAATAAGACTCGGCACCTTCATTGCTGTCCACCTTCGATAAACTCTTGCTTCAATGAACTTTGTATTATCTGTTGGATTCAGGTCTGCAAAGTAAGCCAACGACCTTTGTGGAGCAACCGGCTTGGCCATGATTTTCGAAGCAGCATTCGCATCACTGGTTAGTTCCATTTCCCTATGAAAACACGTATTAGTATACTTAGATGTAACTTTCTTTTTTCCATAACTGATATTAACCTTATTATATATTAGACCCAGAGACCATAGGATTGTGTTTGTGTACGAAATGCTATTTTTTTGCATAATAGAAGATACAACTAAATACATGGCAATTAAGTCAGGCTTTTGCATAGGCATTCTCAAACAGTTTATCTATATGATTAAAGATAAAACCAAATACATGGCAGTTAAGGCAGAAGTTCATATAGGTATTCTTAAAGTTCAGATAAACAATGCAGAGTATATGGTAGCATGGCATGATCATTTATATAAGTAAAATAATGCTATGAATAGATGGTAGGAAACTTTTTGGCTAGTGTTACTCTCATAATAACAGTATCAAAAAAGTAAGCATATAATAGGTGGTCAAGGCTTGCCTTCTTACTGTCGCACTTATCTTCTAGGTTAGAAAGCATAAAATAAATCTTAGGAAGCTATGATTGACTGAATGATGAGGGAAGTGAACTGTTGTAGCCGACATTAGGATCCAGTATACCATAATTTTATTAAGAAAATCTTTATAAACAATGTTTTTGGTTGTGTTGCTTTCACGATCCGAATCGCCAGTAATAAGAACTTTTAGCCCGCCTGGTGAAGTAGCCCTAGAAAGCGCCACGTATAGCTGCCCATGACCAAATATCGTCTGTGGGAGATACATTCCTATCTTATTCAACGACTGTCCCTGGCTTTTATTAATAGTCATGGCGTAGCACAACTTTATTGGAAACTGTTTTCTCTTGAATATGAACGGGATATTATCATCGTTGTGTATACGTATTATTCTAGGTAGGAAAACCTTATGAGCATTTCTAGTGCCTGTAATAATCTTCGCCTCAATGATTCGCTGTAGAAGCTGAGTAACAATTAGCCTAGTTCCATTACACAAACCTCCTATTAGGTTAAGATTTCGAAGCAGCATTATAGGTGTCCCGATCTTCAACTCTAGCAAATGCTGAGGCATGTTGGGGAATTCCATTGTATTCAAATACTCAGGCGGATATAGCAATTCTATAGCCCCACCATCATTCATTTTTTGTGTTGCCTGATCATGGCTTCTGTAAGATCGCCCTTCGCTGTGCACACTGTCTAGTATTTGTTTATTTATCATATCTACAGATTCGTTTTTTGGGCAAACGATAGCTTTTTCTTGTAGCGACTCTGCTGTTGGCCCTTGAAGTGTCCGACTATCATATATGAATTGAATCAATTCTGTCAAGCCGTTCTGTGTATTCTGTATGCAATACTCATCTGGTATTCGAACCCACGACGCATTTTCTGGATCCGTCTCTTCTGGGTAGCCCACCAACCCATTGCCTACTCGTAATAACCATTCTGAGAAATTGTTTCCACCTGTATTAATGACAACCGCTGGTGCATCTCGATGCAGTCTCATATTTTCATGCAATAGTATGACCTCAAAGTGTCGCCAAAGGTACGACTCTGCTATCGAGGCTGCTATTATTTCACTTTTAGAAGCATGTTTCTTTACCGGCAGAGTCTGCCTAAAGTCTCCTCCCAAAATAACTGATTTCCCTCCAAACAAACGATGTGGCATATCCAATAAATCTTTCAGTGCACGATCTAAAGCTTCGAAACATTTTCGATCGTTCATAGGGGCCTCGTCCCAT
Organism: Artemisia annua; assembly: GCA_014162995.1. Lineage (NCBI taxonomy): Eukaryota > Viridiplantae > Streptophyta > Magnoliopsida > Asterales > Asteraceae > Artemisia > Artemisia annua. Next base: position 86,159 of record LBNU01023113.1, read on the forward strand.
ATAATCAAATCTGTTTTACCCAGCAACTCTGCTAACTGAGTGTTTTTCCTAACATTACACACCGAATTATCCGTTAAATTTAACGATAGCTTAAATCTTGAGTGAGCGGTACGGCCAGAAGGGAGAAGTAAGGATGCAATTCCAGAAGATGCGACCGCCAGAACAATTTTACCCTCAGATCGTAATGCACACAGAATAGCTTTCCAAATAAATGTCTTCCCTATACCGCCGTGACCATAATCGAATAATAATTCTTGAACGCCCCCTGAAACTGCAGCGAGAACTCGATCAAATATAAGACGTTGTTGCTGATTAAGTTTTGGAACAACATAGTCTCTCTCTGCCGCCAATCTTTCACGATCGTAACTTAATTCTTCCATGACCAATATATTGGTGAGTATTCTTAAAAAATTCTCTGGAGGTCTTGGCAGCGAAAAATTCGCCAAAGACTTTCCGTAGAATGCTAATGATGCTTGAAGCTCATAAAGAATCCCACCCTTGATGATATCTTCATTAAGATGAAGATTCGGAATATTAAGCAACGCTGAGAGTCTGGTGGGAATGTCATCCGACATTTGCCGCCAGTGAGACTCCCACAAAATTAGGGGCTGTGTAACGTCACAGAAAATCAATATTTGAACGAATAAGTCTCTTAATTCCGAAGCACTTGCTGAGACGGCCGCTTCTTCTAATGCCAACGTCCATTCTTGGTCATCTCCTAATAAACCCATGGCTTGACAGGCTTCGCGATGAGACGCGTACAGTGTCCCATCCACCTTACGGATGTTAGCGAATGAAGTGCATCCTTTCTGATGGCACAGTAACATTCTTTGAAAGAAAAGATCACCGCTCGCCGGGTGCACATATGTCAACCTACCTATAGAAGGTTTATTTCTGTTCTGCCTTGGTAACCAACTTCGAGTTTTCAAGCACCACACAAATTCTGAGGGAAATTACAAATACGTGAGGTGTCTGCCAATGCAATGCAGGCGATTGAAATCCAGCCATTCTGTTAATGTTGTTTTCTTGTTCCGAGCGTTGCTAGCGACACTTGCCAAACTCTGTGAAGCTTTAAAGGCTACTTGCTGCATGTTCTCCGCATGCACGCTCAATATCTGAACAGCAGGTTCTCTACTATGAATATCGAATCCGAGTATTCGCCAACAGGCCTCATGCGGCCCTACATATCTGGCGTCCATGAAATTTCTGATTTCATCTATCTGCACTGGAGAGTCGATTGGTGCAGACGTACCTTGGGCAGATGAACTTGCTTGTTGCCTTCGGTCACCAATTGGCCTAACAACTCTAGCCACAATCCTGCCGGTCCCTTTAGATATATAATTGAATAAGTATTTAATAAGCATCGTCCACCCGCAGTATTCCACATTGATATGCGCATAAAATGCCATACATAAAGTGAGATTATAAGGAACCACATATGCATTGTCTAATCTGATTCCTCGGCGATACGTGCCGGCTCCTATTTCGCGCCTACGATAATGTACATACCCTTTGTTATCTGTATAAGTATGCTCACAATATTTTTTCGGAAATTGTTTCTTGCAACTGTCACGCCCAATTGTACATGGGGCAGCTGGATATGCGCGGCCGCATGGTCCGTGGATCATCAATTCCGAAACGACTCTAAATCCCTCCGGATCTTCCACATGGTTAGGAAGTTCTGCGCTTACGTATGTGTCTATCTCATTCTCATGGGTGCTAGGAAGTTGTCGTTGTGTCCACAGTAAAATATGANTAAAGCACTACAATGGATACAATGCGGAAGGCCCCTTTTCTGAAACTCCACCGTATAAAGCACTACAAATAATAGTATAAAAGCTAAATGTCAGACGACGGGTTATCTATTATTTGTAAAACAGTGTGCAATATTTTGAAAAAGTTACAAAAATAAGGTTCGAAAAAAGAATACCAGCAACTACTCTCCCAAAGATCTGTTCATCTCTTATAAACTTTTATCATCGCGTGAATTTTGCGCTCGAACACTCTATCCACAATATCGGGTCTGTCAGCAGTAGTGAGCAAGGAAAGCCATTCATATACTCTTGAATCTCTGGCCATTTGACGTTGCAAGTGAATGTGACAAAGAATGTCGGATTTCCATGCACCCGACAGATTGCCAGCGCATCCAAATAATGACTATACATATAGCGTGGACCTCCTGTCACGGCCATTCCGATCACCTCTAGAAATAGCATCATAAATTCCGGATAAGTATTCACTACGTATATCATTCTGTTTTCGCCTTATAAAATCCATCCTATCCTGTTCAATAACACAGTATGCATTGACTACGTACTGCTGAAAAAGTCTGCCAGTGCGGGTCATCAGACTGTAGGTACCAACTCGATCGCATAATTGGTACGCATAGTATTGCTTCATAGTCATCTTCTTCTCCTCTTGCAAATCCGGGAATTCAGTATTTCTTAGTGTTAAATTCAGGTGATAACCTTCTTCACCAAAAAAAAAGCAGAGGAAATTGTAACGCCATATATGTAGGATGTAACTTATTCACACTTTTTGGCTCCCTAGAATGACGTTCTATGACGACATCATAATCGGTTATACTTTCAGGACCACCCTCATACACAATTGCTCCGATGGTGTCGGCAGTAGGCAGTTCATATTGATTAGAGCCTGCAACACCAAACAACCTAATCTGGAAATTTGGTATGTCGGCCTCGAGCAGTTTATCTCTAGCGGTCCTGAATAACTGAACCAACGCATTATTATCATCCAAAAACTGAATGAGCCCTTCAATAATGTCTTCTCGCAGTGCTTGCCTTTCGTGCGCTTCAAAATGCGAAAGCCTATGCTGCACTTCATGGGCTGTATCGTAAATATACATCTGTAAAAACCGCGGAGTATCGTCGTTCATAGGGCAAAACCCGCCAAACCAGCGGTAGATTTGCCCTGAAACTCTAAATACATACAGACCTCTGCCGGTATTAATCGAGTTATCAATGGTTGCACCAAACGAAGTCATTGCAAACATCTGATTGTAGGCTCTTACATTCTCCACAAAATGTCTGTCTGAAAACAAATCTGTAATGTATGCCGGGTAATGGCGATGCGTACGCAGAAATACGCGCCCACCTGCACAACATTTTGGATACTCCGGTGCCGCCGATACTGGCAATCCGGTTCGTTTTTCTTCCAGCCATAAAACAGCATGACAGTGATCACAGACTTGATCACATCTACCAAAATATTTATAATCCATAGGTGCCCCTGTACACAAATAAGAAGTAAACAGGTAAGAAACTATAGGTAATGCAGCACTTAACACGTTATTAGAATGTAAGTAAGAAAAACAGAATAAGTGGCTACCTTCTCGCTGTGGAGGAGCAATTGGACCCTGTGTAGGTAATTCGTTACTATCCACCCTATGTTGATTTCCTATAGAAAAGCATGACAAAAATATAAGGCATAACGCACAAATAGTTAATGCTTGAACATATATATACACACAATGCAAAGAAAAATACATGCATCCGCAACAGAACCATGTAGTACGAATACTGAATCACTCGCATAAATAGTTAATGTAGCTTACTGAATGTAAAATGTTATGTCTCGTTAGTGGTAACAGAATAAAGATTAATTAGCAGTAAGCATGCTATAATTTATAATCAGTGGTAGTAAATGTAAAAAACTCAGCGAATTCGTCGCACCTAGTAAGTACACCCTTACGATTACTTGAATACATACATACAGTGCATTAAAGAAAGATGCATGCGGTCGCAACAGAACCCTGAACTACAAACACAGAATTACTCGCATAAATAGTTAATGCAGATATGTGAATGTAAATTACTTTGCCTGTGTAGCGGTACTAAAGATTACTTACCAATCGCCATGCTATAATTTATGGTGAATGACGGTAAATATAAAAATGCAAGCAAGTTATCCACACCTAATGAGTATATCCTTACGATTGCTGCAATACATACATACAATACACTAAGAAAAAGATACATGCAGCCGCAACAGAAGCATAAGCTACAAACACTAAATTACTTGCATAAGTAATTAATGCGGATGTGTAAATGAAAACTATTATGCCTCTCTAGCACCAACAGACTAAACATTAGTTAAGAATGAGCACGGTATAATTCGTGCTCAGTCAGGGTAAATGTAAACATACATGCGGCTGCAACTTAACCATGAACTACAAATACCCACTTACTTATTAGAAGGGTCACCCACATATTTGTGGTTCGACCATGATTCCTCCAAGAAAGTGTTTGTATTCACCATGGTTTGATTGAATAAATGGCAGAAAGGTTGTAAGTGTCTTTGGTAGTGATACTTCTATTAAGGAAGGAGATCTTGTCAAGCGCACCGGCTCTATTGTGGATGCCCCTGCGGGTTTTGACAGAAAATAAAACGAGATATGCAGCGAATAAGTAACACAGATATATGTTGTAACAAAGTAATTTTGCACTAATAACTTCTAGAATTGTATTGAAACAGAAACTTACAGAACCTATATATAGAGAATGAACAGATACGATGTTTGGAAGAAGCGTTATGTTGCTTCAAGTGAAACAACACGTCTCTTCCTTGTAACTGCCATATAACTAAATAAACTAACCCTACTAATCGTTCCCTATGTGTCTGTTGGCCTTTGGCCCAGACGTTTATTTATGCAGCCCATTTTTCAGGCCTGCAAGTTCTAAACTAAAAATAATACAGATAATTGTTCTATGTAAAACGTAAATACTATGATCTTAAAAACTTCCAACAATCTCCCTCCTAAGATCATAGGATTGAGATATGTAGAAGCCTTCTTTGAATCATCAAGTGATGATTGTGAAATCATCACTTGAGTTGCTGCGTGTTTCCTCCTTGACCTTTATGTTTTGCCAAGCATGTGGTAGAGTCGGTTTGGTGTAGGACTTCTTCTCTTCTTCATCTTCTAAAATAACTCCAAAGTGCTCTAGCTTTTCTTTTCCTTTAACTTCTGCCATAGTTTGTTTGGGTGCCAACGCCTCTTGTTGAGACAACGGACTATATTTGTCCACTTCTACGCTTTTGGTAGGAAAATTAGGGCCCCTACCAGTTTTGTAGTAGGATGTGAAAATGTCTAGGTATTTGATGTAGCACTTCTTCAATTCATCACCATCTTGCTTTGATAAGCCGATAAGTTCACCAATTGTTCCGAATTCTTGACCAAAATGAACACTTAAGTATCCTCCAAGTCCTTCTATTAATTTGTAGAGATCAAGTAGATACACTTGTATTCCATTGATTGTGGGAGGAATAGGACCGGGAAGGGATTTGTTTAAGTAATGATTATAAAACCACTTGAAAACTTTATCAAATTTATATCTAAAGTAATCCCATTCTTGACGAATTATATCATCACATTTTAACAAGTTTAAGAAGGCTACAAATTCATTAAACGTTGTGACTCTAGTTGAATATATATTTCCTTTTATCTTAATCACATCATCTTCCGAATTTGCTAATGACTCAAAATAAGTTTCTAAGAAATCATTATGCCTTTTCCTTAAACTATCTTCATTAAAAACATGTTCTTCAAAGTTATTAAACATATAAACTAGCCTACAACGATTT
>LBNU01023114.1:0-34732 GCA_014162995.1 Artemisia annua
AGGTCTAAAATAAGTTTCAAAACTATCCTGCAAGTTTAGAAATTTACAAAACACACCCTTCTATTTATTTATTTACAATCGGTACAATAAAACACAACCAAAACCTAACCCTAATCCCTCAATCATCATACCAATCATTACACATTAATTATAACATTCAATTAACATTACAAACCAGAAAACATAAACCCTAATTCAATAAACCCTAGTTTTCCCTTTTGTTTTTCTTTTTGTATCCGATCGCATGAACCAAAAACAAATCGAAACAATCATACCAAGGTTCAAAAAATTTTAGTGGTATTTTATACATGTCGAAAATATCCATATACATAGCAGAAAAATATATTAAAGCCACCAAAAATTCGTGTAGGCCGATTATCAATTTTTGCACAATTTTAGGGTTTCGGTATAATTAAATTTTGTATGATCAATTAACAAAGCATGGATCGATTTTCTCATTTTATATAGATGATATGTGATATGTAGGATGATAAGAAAATACCATAAAAATATTGGAACGAATGGAAGAAGCAAAAGGATTTTCTCACCTCTCGGCTACAAAAATCGACACAAGAAAAATCCCCAGCATTCACTCGATCACCCAAGGCCTTAACCAATATTTTTTTACACGTCTTATGGTTTAGAACAAAGCCCAGAAAAATACCCAAGGTCTCAGAAAAAGTTTTATGCGCCGCTATGTATTTTTGTGGTGTTTATTGTTAGGGTTTTGACTTGTAAAAATGGAAATGAGATTAAAACGTGTATATAGATGATATTGGGGAGTAAATCTCGGCCCATAAGCAGATTTGAAACCATTTCCAAAAATATATAGCTATTATATTATATTTATGCATTTTAAATAACTTAAGGTATACATGTAAAATGTATTTCGTCCCATTTGAATAGAATAAATGTGACCAATAATTTTTATGGCATTTGGATTATTATTGTGCACTTACAAAAATTATCATATGTCATATGTTGCAAATTTCTATGTGTTTGTGATTTATTTGGTGTTTATTTAAGTGTTTTATTAAAATTTTAAACAATAGGGGCATTTTGGTAATTTTGACGTATTATGCAATTGTGGGTTTTACAGATATCTTCTGGCAATTGTTGTGGACTGGGGAATTGTTAGGAGAAGTCTTTGCGAGACCTTGTTGAGAATCTGTGCGTGAGTTGTGTGTATGAGTTGTGTGTGTGATAAACAACTCCGGTGGAGTTGTATATATAAGCATCTTTGAATTTGAATAAATCCCGCTCCAATTTGAAATTAAATCATCCCGCTCGTATTTGAAATTTGAATTTTGAAATTGAATTTGGTTATCCCGCTCGAACTGTACAATTTAATTTGAAATTGAATTATGATATTCAATTATTAAATTGAATAGGGTTAGTTTTGAGAATATAAAAAGAAAGGGTTTTTTTTTTGAAGAAAAAAATGAAGGTCGCCCTTACTGGGGCACCCAATCGCATGTAGGTCGCTGGAGAGAGAAAGCTGACGTGACAGATAAAATGAGAATGATTGACCCTCCTTCCTGTGTTTAGCCTAACTAATTGAACTTTGTGTTGCATGCATAATTACCTAGTAAAAGTACAAAGGTATCTACTTAAACCGATTAATGCTGCAGCTTTCATGAAAACCTTAAATAACGGTTTCATTGTAATTTTGAATCTAAAACCCTTGCACCAAAGCAATTCTTTCATTCTATTATTTCTTGGTAAATAACAAACACAAAAGGCATCCTTAGTTTTTCTCTCTATATATCCTATTTCAATATCATTTTTAAGTCAATTATGGTAATCAGAGGTCATGCCGTCATGGTCTATTCACCGGCCTACAACATGGACTAACTTAAATACTGTAACTCATGACAGTGAGTATAAATGATACGCATCATTAATGAAGTCAAGAAATGATTGCCTGATATTTGTTTTTCTGTTGTGTCTATAGAATTGATCGTTAAAAGGCAAAATATGTATATCCATGTTTTTCATTCGTTGTAACTAAATACTAGTTTTAGATCCTTCCGAGTACTTTGACATAAGTTGTATTGACTGAATTTGTTATAGTTCAATCTATTTATTTTACTGAGAAAAGTTCAATATAAATCTAGCATTCTTTTCCGCAAGAGAATTCTAGATTTATATTGAACTTGTGGAATTTGTGGAAATCTAGCATTCTCTAAAGATCGAATTAACTAATATCGTCCATACAATTTTTTCATAAAAAAAGGGAAAAAAATCATTTTATTTTTTAAAATTAGATATATACCAAACCGGTAATCGTTACGAAAAAGGAATCATGATATCACGACGAGAATAAAAATCATTTTCTATAGACGGGGACTTCGATATACTTCTGATGATTTTTTTATTTTATTTTTCCAGTTACGTCTGAAAAAATCACATGTGATTTGTATTATAAATCATATTATTTATGAAATTACATGTGATTTGTGATAGAAATCACATTTTCAACGTAACTGAAAAAAAGAAATCGATAAAAAAGTTCGTTGAAAGTATATCGTATTGCCGTCTACTAAAAGATAAAGATAAAAAAAAAAAAAAAAAAAAAAAAAAAAAAAAAAAAAAAAAAAAAACTCGATGGTGTATTTTTTTTCCACTTGACAATTTACCGTTTGCAAGATATTTTATTTGTAAAACACATGAAAAGTGAGGTGTTTTTTATTTTATTTTATTTTTTTTAATGTAAAAATAAGTGGCTAGGATTGTTTCATTGAGATCTTTACATAATTTTGGTTCTGCATTGATCTCAGTTCTTGTTTTATTGTGTTCTCAGGTTATGATTTTTCTTTTTTCTTTTTTTTTCTTTTTTTTTAAAGGAAAAAAAATTGAAAGATAGAAACCTAAAAATTGTGAGGTTTTATTTTATTTTATTGAAAGTGAAGAAATAGAGAGGAAGTGAGTAAACATTCTTGTGTTTTTTGTGTGAAACCATCTTCTCAAATTTGTAATGAAAGTTGAGGTAACAACCACAAAATAAACAAAGTTTGTTGACAAAAATAACTTTGATTGCAAGGACCAAATTATTGTGCTAATACTCCGTATTTCTTTGTAAGGCATAATGCTAATTTTGCAAAATCAATTATATAAAAATGTGACACACATACATCAATACTTTCAGTTTCTTTCTTTCTTTTTCAAAACAGAAATATAAAAATAATATAATACAAGTTTTTCTTTTACTTCTTCTTCCTTTTTATTTTTCTTTACTTTTATTTCATTTCTACTCTAAAAAAAATAAGAACTAACTTAAATTCTATAACTCATGACAGTGAGTATAAATGATACATATCATTAATGAAGTCAAGACATGATTGCCTGATTACATGGATATTTGTTTTACGTTGTGTCATTAGAATTGATCGTTAAAAGGCAAAATATGCATATTTATATTTTTCATTCGTTGTAAGTAAATATTAGTTTTAGATACGATGGCAAAAAAACCCGAACCCGACGGGGAAACCCAAAACCCGACACAATTGGGGCGGGGCGGGGCATGCTAATTGGGTTATGGGGCGGGTTTGGAGATTAAACGGGGATTTTAATCGGGTTTGGGGCGGGGAGCGGGGATTCCTCGCCCCGCCCCGCCCCACCCGATTAATAAATACATATATACAAATATATCTATACATATATAGTATTTTGTTAGTATTTACATAATAAAAAATATTACTTTAATATTGTTATTTTTTAGATATATAAGAATGCGTAATTGTGATTATAGAAACTCATTTAGTGTCATATTTTAAGTTTTATTTTTTTGTGGTATAATTTATCATTATTTACGTATAATATTATCATTGAAAATTTAATAAGGCTTGTTTCTAATTGATTATTAATAGGTTCGTTATTGCTAACGGTATAAAAATAACAATAAATGTGAAATGNTTTTTTTTTTTTTTTTTTTTTTTTTTTTTTTTTTTTTTTTTTTTTTTTTTTTTTTTTTTTTAATTTATTATTTTTTTTTTTAACTTACACTCTTTTGCTATTAAATTTATACAATTTCAAATTATTATTAAAGCCTTAAACCGTATAATGATTTGCTTGCGTCACTAATTACAATCGTCTAGTATAAATACAACGATAATGGGCCTATGTAACAATACAAGCCAAGAAAAAGTACAAATGGGCTCAGCCCTATAAATATCCAGCTAACTGGTAGTTTGAGCGGGAGAGGAACGAACACTCAAATTGGAGCGAAACTCATCAAACAACACAGTAAGTAAGCCTTTGGTGAAGATATCCGCATACTGGTATGGGGAAGGAATATGAAGAGCATGAACATGACCAGCGGCTACCAAATAACGAACAAAGTGAATGTCAATCTCTATATGTTTTGTGCGTTGATGCTGCACATGATTGAAAAGAAATAGACAACACTCACATTATCATAATAATTAATGGTAGCAGTAGAAAGTGGTGTATAAAGCTCCCGTAATAAATTACATAATCGACAAGTCTCAGCAATAGCATTGGCAACACTTCTTTACGCAGCCTCAGCATTAGACCGAGAAAGCGCAAACTGACGCTTAGAGGACCGCGAGAGAAGATTACTGCCAAGGAAAACATAGTAGCCTGAAGTGGACTGACGGGTAGTCGGACAACCCACCCAATCACCATCTGAGTAGGCAACCAACGACGATGTGGACGATGAATAAAGCTGTACCCATAGTCTATGTGTCTACTAAACCCTATATGCTTAACTAAACTAGTTTGAAAGTGTTCAAGGCTTAAGTATGAGTTACCTTAAGAACATTAGGATACCTTAGCACCCTTAGGCACTAGTACAACCCATTAGAGCTTAGGTACAAGTCCTTAGGCACAAAACCATAACTAGGTTATAACTTCTCGAAAACTAGGTCAAACCTTCCCAAATCATTCCCATAAGCTACCACCACTTAGTATAAGCCTCTTAGGACTTAGCAATAGTCATTAGACACTCATAGGACCGTAACTTAGGCACTAAACCCTAAGCTAGACCTTAATCACTCACTAAACCAAATTGTGTCGGCATGCTCACACTTTTCTGGATCATGATCTTCTACATCAGAGTTGTGAAAGCATAGTTGAAGCCCATTCTATAATCATGATTTCTTTGAATTTGATGTTGAAGTGTGAGCATGAGATGATGATTCGACATCTTTTCAACAATTAGCAACAACCGCCAAATATTCCTGCATAAGACAGTTAGCAATAAAACGTCTGGTACTTACAGGTTCGGAATTAGAGATCGTCAACAGCATAGTGTGAAGACTCCTTCTAAACCTTACCATGGCCGTTCCCAAACTGGATACCCCCGAGAGGGCTTACAAAATCTATCTGAGTAGATCAACGATTGGGTGAGTCGCTGGAGATCACCCTAAGACTGTAGACCATTTTGAAATCGCCACGATCACTAAGCGTAACCTACAAGGGATTACCGAAGTGACCTGCTTTCAGGGCTGTTTGATGTTAACCCTGGCAGGAATTTCAACTCAATCACTGGGAATTGCATACGTATATTCCCTCATAAGCGTTCTTGGCAGATTGCTAAGATCTGCGTAGGACTCATAATATTACAGCTGGTGTCCTTAATTTTGAACCACCAGTGTAGAAGTAACAAGTGTTCCTATGAGATCTTTTGATGTATCTCGTGGCTCTAGACTCGATAAGTGCATTATTTGGTTGTCGGAGACTGGAGCGGTGTCTCCTATTTCAATATCAACATAACTCGTAATGAGCGGTCGATAGATTATGCCGGGTTCCCCATGAGAATGAAACAAGTTCTTTTGAGAGAACTTGAGTAGAAGGTTTAGTGCAGTGCGTCACTGGGTCCATGATGTCTTGTCTTCAATACCGATGTTACCTTAGTAACAATCAGTAGCATATGAATTGAACCCGGTTTTTGCCCTAAGGTTGAATAATAGGAGGGCTATTTCTTTTCACCCTTTCTCATTTCATTTCTTTTTAATTCTTCAACCCCTTCTTTCTCCTTTCTCATTTATCTCCTTTTTTCATCATCATACCTAAGGACTTTCTAATACTATCTATTCGGTATTGTCCTTGGGTAGATTCCTCCGGTTCTGGCGGATCATAGGACGGTTTCCCTAACCTTTGCCGCCTTATAACTTCATGACTATCCTATGTTGCCGTTTGACCAAATCATTGAAAACTCTCTAAAAGTGTATATGATTAAGAAACACATTTTGCTAACACTTTGAGAGTTTTATAATTTACAAATGCTCCCCCTTAACACGTACTCATATGCTTTTGATAGAAATTTGCACATGTCGGGGTGAGTTGCACTTTTGAATTGATCCACTCTTAATAGACATATACCCTAGGGACACGTTTACGTTGCTTAGTTAAAGGGATCAATTATCAGCTTTTAGGTGATGACTAGCCCTAATAACTAACTTGAAGTTGTTAACATTCCTTAATGAGGAAGTTAGACCCGTTAAAGTATACATCTAAGAAGAGCTTCTTGAAACGGTACCTTCTACTCGGATAAGAACTTTCGAATACAAACATTTATGTTTCGTCAATTCCTGAGTTAAATCTGAGTCATACTCAATAAGAGATTCCATCCATTTGTTCACCATTAGCCACTTGCTCCCCCTCAATATGTGCATTGTTGTTTCAAAGAGTTTGGCACATATAAGAGAGCATATATTTTGAAGTCCAAAAACATCACGTTTTATCAGATTTCATATTTAAATCACATTCTCTCCCCCGATCAAAAAATTTCAAATCATTTGAGATTTTGTGATCCCAATTGATTTAAATGAGTTTAAAAACATAGGAGAAAATGTAGTCAGATTTGAACATGTACTGATTTTTAGACAAACTATTCACTGCTGCTGGTGCACAAAGCGTAGAAAGGTGCAGAAATTTTGAGCAAATACGATCCCCCTCAATTAATGACCCGTTTTCTACTTAAAGAGCTATAGTCATTACATTTAGCGGCAAGTATTTGTGAAAATTTAAGTCCAATTGCCACCTTGTAAACCACAAAAACTCTCTTGAAGAATTATAGATGAGAGAGATTTTGGGATGAAAGAAGACTTCTCTTCTTTTACTAGAAATGATGCACTGAAACGTACATTATTTCGGAGAAACATGGATATAAAGTAATCCATGCCCGAGTGAACTTCATCCGGTGGGAGGAACAACCGTCTTTTTGGTGACGAGTTTTCCCATAAATAAGAACGGGTTGCTATCTGAAGTAATAGCAAGCCGGTATGACATGTTTTAATCATTTATTATAACTTTTGCTCGAGCTTCATTTAAAATTCCGTGTCATTATTGAATGACATTTCTAGAGTCTTAAATGTTATCGATAAACAGAAGACATGCCTAGAGATGAACTATTTTTGTGTTTTTGGTTTTTTAGATTTTTATGGGTTTTATAGGTTTTATATTTTTGTATTTTTCTTTTTGGTTTTGAATATGTACAAGGATATATGAAGCAAATCCATTACTCCTCATTCTCCTCCTGAAGACTTTTGAGTGTTTCTGGTGTGATGCTCTTCATTCCAAGACGGGGAAGAATGAATTGAAATCGTTCTCTCAGAAGTGCTTTTGTGAAGATATCAGCCAGCTGAAATACTGTCCTCACGATATATAGCTCCACAATTTCCTTTTCAACTTGTTCCCTGATGAAGTGATGTCGAATGTCAATGTGCTTTGATCTGGAGTGCTAGACGTTGTTGCAACAGAGAGCTATGGCACTTTTGTTGTCACAGTACATAGGAATCTTGTTGTAGATGAAGCCATAATCTGATAGTTGAGACTTCATCCATAGGATTTGAGCACATTATGATGATATGGCTATGTATTCAGCCTCTGTGGAGGAGATGGAAGTACTCATTTGTCTCTTTGATGACCAACTAACCATCTTGTCTCCCAGAAATTGAGCTGCACCTGAAGTACTTCGACGAGTATCTTGACACCCCGCAGGATCTGCGTCAGAATAGGCCGTGAGGGCCATAGCTGTCTTTAGGGTACCAGAGACCCANATATGGCTATGTATTCAGCCTCTGTGGAGGAGATGGAAGTACTCATTTGTCTCTTTGATGACCAACTAACCATCTTGTCTCCCAGAAATTGAGCTGCACCTGAAGTACTTCGACGAGTATCTTGACACCCCGCAGGATCTGCGTCAGAATAGGCCGTGAGGGCCATAGCTGTCTTTAGGGTACCAGAGACCCATGTGGATAGTCCCTTGAAGATACCTGAAGACTCTCTTGACCGCTTCCAAATGCTTTTTGGTAGGCTTGGATTGATACCGAGCGCACATGCACACAACAAATAGAAGATCAGGCCTACTAGCAGTGAGGTACATTAGGGATCCAATCATGCTGCGGTACTTAGTTTGGTCGACTGGGATCCCGACAGTATCCTCATCCAGTTTTGATCGTTCGACCATCGGAGTGTCAACTGAGTCACTTGATTCAAATCCAAACTTCTTCAAGATTTCAGTAGCGTACATGGATTGATTGATGAAAATGCCATTGGGATTTTGTGATATTTGTAGTCCCAAGAAGAATGATATTTGTCCCATCATAGACATTTGGAATTTTGAGTTCATTTCTTTGGCAAAGCGATCACATTCCATAGGTTCAGAAGAAGCAAAGATAATGTCATCTACATAGATTTGAACGTGAAGCAAATGTTTGCCCACAGCGTAGGATCAACAACACCCTTGGTGAACTTGTTTGCTAAAAGAAACTTGGATAACATGTCGTACCATGCTCTGGGAGCCTGCTTAAGTCCATATAGTGCCTTTTTCAAGTGAAGACATGATTTGGACGTTCAGGGTCCACAAAGCCTTCAGGTTGACTCACATATACCACCTCCTTCAAGTTGCCATTTAAGAATGCAGTCTTGACGTCCATTTGATATACAATCCTGTTCTGACTGGCCGCATTAGCAAGGAAAATCCTGATGGCTTCAATTCTAGCAACGGGTGCGAAAGATTCTTCAAAGTCAATTCCTTCTTCTTTTCGGTATCCTTTGGCCACTAGCCGAGCCTTGTTTTTCAGAACATCACCACGCTCATCAAACTTTACTTTGAAGATCCACTTGAGAGCTATAATTATAGCGTAGTCTGGAGGAGGCACCAATTCCCATACATCAAGTCGATCGAACTCATGTATTTCTTCTTGCATTGCAGTGAACCAGGATTCTTTAGTCAGAGCATCTTTAAAATCCTTAGGTTCAACTTTGGATAGTATGGAATTGACAAAGCACCACAAGGCATCGGTTGCAAGTTGTTTATGTGTAGATACCGGTCATGAGGGATTTCCAATGATGTTGTCAATTGGGTGATCATTTGTCCACTTTCTGAAATGCTCATGATGTTGATGATTGTGAACTGAAGTGGCCGTGTTTGAATCCTCTGAAGAAGCAGCCTCATTGGAGGGTTCGGGAGCAAATATGTTGACAAATGGCTCATCATCAGGTTGAGCACTGGGATTTACTTCAAAGGAATTATTTGAGGCAGTTCCTTGATGTATAGACGAAATTTGATCGTTTGACGTGAGTTGAGTATGACTGGATGATGGAGCATCTTGACCAATGGAGATGGAGGCAGATGGACCATTTGTATCTTGAGAGGCATTTGCAGCAGCAACATTAGGATCTATAGCTTGTGGTGCAGGCTCGATAATCTGCTGTGACTCAAAATATTCATCAAACATTGGATCAAATACTTCTTTAGTTCCTCATTTGTGGGGGGGGGGGGACATAAGGAGCTACAGTAGTGGAAGACTGTACAAGTCCTAAACTGATCGTCAGAAGGTTAGGTGCGGGTCCCGAACTGGAGTGTTCTGGAGCCGTATGCTCAGTCAGCTCATCAAACGTAACATGAATGGTTTCCATGATTTGTCGGGTTCTTTTTTTGTAGATTCGGTAACCCTTTTTATCTGGTGCATAACCAATAAAGATCCCAATATCAGCTTTTGCTTTTAGCTTACCCAAGTCTTCACTATCGTTAGTTGGGTAACATAATGCACCAAACACATGTAGAAAGGAAAGGTCAGGTTTTCTTCCATGCACCAGCTCATAGGGGGTTTTGCTGTGAAGAGGATGAATCACTGATCGGTTTTGGGTGTAGCAAGCAGTTGCAATTGCCTCCGCCCAGAGGAACATTGGAGATTTGGAAAATATTAGCATGGTTCGAGCAGCTTCGACAAGGGTACAGTTTCGTCTTTCAATGACTCCATTCTGTTGAGGTGTTCGTCGAATACTCATTTGTTGATTTATGCCAAGATTTTCATAAAATTGAGTAAGTTGCTTGTTGACAAACTCTGTTCCATTGTCTGTGCGAACGAATCTGACAGTTTTATTGAGTCTAACTTGCAGCTGCTTGATAAGTTTAATGATGATCTCGGGTGTCTCATCTTTGGATCTCAAGAACTTTTCCTATGTAAACCGAGAGTACTAGTCAACAACCAATAAAACATATCTTTTCCCATTGATGCTTTGTATTCTCATTGGTCCACACAGATCCATGTGAAGGATGTGAAGAACTTCCATAATGGTGTTGATTGGTTTGGGTTTGTGAGTGTGTTTATTGCTTTTACCCAACTGACAGGCTGAACAAAGATGATCTTTTTCAAATTTCAGCCGTGGCATACCTTGAACAGGATCTTTGCGTGTGAGCTCATTGATGGTACCGAAGTTCAAATGGTTCAAGCGACAATGCCACAACCATGATTTGTTCTTCGAGGCCTTAGATAACAAACAAATAGGTGATGACCGCATTATATCTTCGATAGAGATGGTGTAGAGGTTTGTGCCACAACTGCCTTGCAAAAGTTCATGCCCATCCAATTCTCTGACGAAGCATGTGTGTTTACTAAAAGCGATTTCAAGATCCGAGTCACAGAATTGACCGACGGAAAAGAGGTTGTGCCCAAGTCCTTCCATATAGTATACTCTAGAGATCACACTGTCACCAAACACATAGTCACCATACCCCATAATGGCACCAAAATGATCATTCCCGAATCAAACAGTCCCGATAAACTTTTTCACGAAATTTCTGAGCCGTAAGCGATCCCCAGTCATATGTTTTGAGCAGCCTGAGTCCAAATACCAAAGGACGATTTGTACGACCTGCATTTGAAACCAGATAAATATGGATAACTAAAAAACGTGGATCCTCAAGCACAATTGGGGTCCAATTGGTTAGCACAAGCATATTCAATGGAGACTGAAGTGGAAGGTTCAGTGGTATCATTATCCACATCTTTACTAGTGGGTGCACTGGACCTATTGTTAACGCATTGTGTCACTAGAGGAAAATTCCTACCAGTTTCCTTCCATACCTTAACATTTGCAACCTTAAGATTGGTCATTTTAGTTACAGGGCACTGACTTCCTAATGTGAACTTACGTCCAGTGGGCTTCCATTGAAATCCTACAGTGGTAAATAGTTTTCCTGTAGTTTTCCAAACACATTTAACAGGGGATACATAGGAAGACTTCAAAAATGTCACAACACACGCATCATGATTACCAGAAATTAAACAGTCATTACATGTCTTACAAAGTGCATCAGAATTCGAATTAATTACAGCACGCTTATAGCTAATAGTAGAATCAACACGATTCATT
This sequence comes from Artemisia annua, assembly GCA_014162995.1. Lineage (NCBI taxonomy): Eukaryota > Viridiplantae > Streptophyta > Magnoliopsida > Asterales > Asteraceae > Artemisia > Artemisia annua. The sequence goes on from LBNU01023114.1 coordinate 11,629, forward strand.
TCATTCAAGACAGTTTTATTGTTCCTAATGTGGTCTTTTACATTCTTCCCTTGATCACTTTGAGCCGGCGACGTCCTATCATTCCTTGTATTGCAACTAGGCTTTGACCCGCTAGCTTTAGTGGCAATGTTTACTCCTGTAGAATTAATGACGGGACCATTATATTGTTGCACTAGTGTTTGTTTTCTAGTAAGTGGTGTGTTACGATCCGAAGTTGTCAAGGGCACATCAAAGGTAACACGCTTGTTCTTAATCTTAGAGGAAAATGCATTAAGCTTATCTCGCGTGCTAAAGCCTTTAGGACATGTACCAATGGCATATTCTAAGAGTTCTTGTGATCTATTGGTGAGGAAACATGCATCTGATATGGCGTTATCGGCAAGTCTCATCATTCTATTCTTTCCAATGGTCTCATGAAGCATGTCAAGGCAATCCTTAAGATGTCTAAGGTAATCACTGTGGACTAAATCGTTATTCCTAAGGGGAAGCGGAATGTTCACGACATCACATGCATAATTTTTACATTTACAGACCTTGAAGAAAACATCGTCACATGCCACAGCAGGCATTTTCCCTTTCACCTGAGTCTTTAGATTCTCAATTTGCATTAACAAAGAATTTATTTTTTCATTGGTTTTGACATGAGTGATCTTAATCAAATCATATAACTCTTTGTAATGTTGTTTGACCATTGAATTTTCAGCTTGAAAACAATTATTTTCATGTTTGAGATGATTGATAATGTTTTGAAATTGAAAATTCTGAGAATCTGTCGACGGAGGTTTTTGGGATTCAATCACATCATTCTTGTTCGACTTCAGTTGGGCAATTTGGGCCCTCAATTTTCGAATCGTGTTAGTGTGAGCTTGAATTTTTTCGCCCCGTTTGGCTAATTCAAAATATGCATCAAATTCAGGAGCATCCGAGGATATCTTGGCATTTGTAATTTTAACCCTTTCATCTAAATGTTGATATTTTAATTGCAGATTAAGATTATCAACTTCTAATTTTGAAAAATGCCTGACCATGTTATGATGATCATCGTTTTGAGTTTTTTCTTACAATTTTAAATTCTCCCCCTCACTCAACAACACGATTCTGGAGAACATATAAAGCACCTGACATTTCATGAAATTGACAGGCAGTTAATGAAGAATCAGTAGCAGTATAAAACACATCTTGTGCAATGCATTTAGCAATAAAAGCATCATTCATGATAAGAACATTCTTCCTCGCAATTTCACTATGTTGAAGGTCTATAGCAATTTGTTTTCCCTCATGTTCCAAATTTTTAAACACATCTTTCATTTCATTTACTGCAGATTCAAGGGACATTTGCATGCCCTCAAAGTGTTCTTTGATAATTTTAAAAAATGAAATGACTTTAGTTAAGTAACACTCTTTTGTTAATTCAAAACCCCGTTTACCCTCAGTAATTCCCGTTGGTGTAATTCTCTTTTTACATGTTTTATCAAAATCAGCAAACATTTGACAAAGAACGTAAATGCTAATGAGAGTTTTACATTGTGTGGGAAGAGCCAACTAAACTAGGTGCATCGGTGTATTGGGAGGATACACCGTTGGGGTAGCAAATCTTTGAGGAGTTATGGTCTTAAGTTTTTCAGCTTTCATTTTCTCAACGTCTAAAGGCAAAAATATCTATTCTGATGTTAACTTAGTTTGGGGTACAAAAACAGTCAATCGATTCTGTTCAAAGTAATTATGANCATCGGTGTATTGGGAGGATACACCGTTGGGGTAGCAAATCTTTGAGGAGTTATGGTCTTAAGTTTTTCAGCTTTCATTTTCTCAACGTCTAAAGGCAAAAATATCTATTCTGATGTTAACTTAGTTTGGGGTACAAAAACAGTCAATCGATTCTGTTCAAAGTAATTATGAGGTTTGATGTTGACACGTTTTTAATGCACTTGGGATCCCTCATTTTATTTTCTAATCTTTCTCTATTGACAGATTCTGTCTCATCAATCTCCTCAGTATTAGGCACATCAAGGGGGGGGGGCATGATTAGGCATAAGCATCACATTAGCATCATATAAGGCATGTTGAGTGGCACTAATGCTCCTAAGAAAATTAGTTTTGGGCACTCCTAAGTCCTTATTGCTATGTTTATCTCGCAACTTAATGTGCTTATGCATCATTTGAGCAGTTTGAATGGTTTGGTCTTGTGTGTACAACTTATTTTCAAGCTTGTTCTTTAACGCTTTAGGATTGGAAAAGTCATTTAAGAGCTTAGTTTCTTTACTTTGAAAATCAAGTTTTAGTGCGGTTACACTTTCCTGAATCTCCTATTTTTGTTTAACATTTTGATCAATTTGATTTTGTAAAGATTTTATCTACATTCTTAAAGCTTCTTCCTTTAAGTTTCTTTCGGTTATATATGTACACATTTGCCAATCCATTTTCAGCTCACGTTCGGTTAACTCAAATCTTGCACATTGTTGATAAATATTCACCTGATCTTTAAGAATATTAATCCTAGTAGTCAAGGTATCATCAGGCACAACAATAGTGTATTCATCCTATTCACACACATTATTATCGACAGAGAATTCATCACTCGGTACGACAGACTCGACGTTGTGTCTTACATATTGTTCATATGGGATAACATTGCTATTTCCCATATCAGTAGTATTTGATTCCACAACGTTTGTTTGTTTTACTTTATTATGAATCCTTTGTTCATGCATCACATTATCATCACATACAAAGGAAGATGCTTGACAAGGTACATCAGATTCTTTGTTGTGATCCACATGTTGTTGTATTGGGGCAACATTATAGCTTTCCAATTCAACATCATTTGGCATGACAACATTAGTTTGATGTAGCTCATTGAGAATCTTCGGTTCATCACACTTATCATATGTGTCATATAAATTTAGTACCTCAGATATGATGGATGAGTTGGGGGAACCAGATTGTTGCGGTGATGTGATTGTAGACGATAGATTGGCCATGAAGATGGTTTGTGCAGTGGGTTCATCATCAACATCAGAATCAAAAGCATCACAATCTTCGGCCTGGAAGATGTTTAGATCGTTGAGAGCTAAGGCCTGAACTGGTTGATCATCCACATCTGCATCAAATGTGTTCCCTTCATCTCCTGCAAGAAACAGCAGCTGCTCCTCATCCAATGGTACTCCATTCTCTTGTGCTTGCATCAGTAACATCTTATCCTTGAAGTAGTCATAGTTCTGAGGACATTTCGGTTGAGTGCAGTTCCTTGCAATGTGACCTAACCCACCTCAGTTGTAACATTTGGGTTGTCTTCCCTGTCCCTGATTAGCATTCCCCATTCTATTTTGATCATAACCCTGGACTCCATTCCTCTGGTTGACATTTTGTCTTCCTTGAACGACANTATCCTTGAAGTAGTCATAGTTCTGAGGACATTTCGGTTGAGTGCAGTTCCTTGCAATGTGACCTAACCCACCTCAGTTGTAACATTTGGGTTGTCTTCCCTGTCCCTGATTAGCATTCCCCATTCTATTTTGATCATAACCCTGGACTCCATTCCTCTGGTTGACATTTTGTCTTCCTTGAACGACAACGCGTCCATCTTCCACCACAGCCATGTTACAAGGGTTAGATGAGGTTCTAAGTTGGTTGTTGGTTTGTGGTAGTGTTGATCTGAATTGTTGAATAAGCAATGACACTTGGTTGGTAAGATTGTCAATCTTCATGTTAGTGTGAGAATACCCTGAATCAGGTTGAGTTGATTTGATGCTAGTTCCTGACTAACCAACACGTGAATGATTCTGAGTTTCTTGTGTAGATGGATGACTGATTTGATCAAGGGGGTTTTGGTTGCGTGCATGAACACTTGAGATGAGTGAAAGAGGGTCATTTGTCGTAGGATTGAGCTTCTCTCTCAACTGATGGTCATACATTGCATGCTTCTCATGTTGCTGCAAGTAAGCATAGAGCTGTTCATAGTTGGTGGTTTTGAGTCCTTTGTTGAGCTTCACAGCTATGACGAATCGATCCCATTCTGGTGACATGCTGTTAACAAACTTTGAGTTGATTTGGATGTTAGGCATTGTCATTCTGATTATCTTCATGTCATTAACAAGCTTATGGAATCTGACATAGTAGTCTATAATGTTTTCACCAGGGTTCATCTTGAACTGCTCAAACTCATCATACTACTGAGACTCACGATCTTCTTTGGTAAGTTCCGAACCAGCTAGTAGCATTTTGACATTATCCCAAACAGCTTTGGCTTCTGTGTTGAAGTTAGTGAGCTTGTACACGTCCTTGGGTAACCTTGTATCACGATGTTGGAGGCTCGAATATCTGCATCGTAGCGCTTCTTTTCAGCTTCATTAAGATCATTGTAAGTGTGAGGTCTGTCAATTCCCAACGTGACTGTACCATCTTCACTGGTGGAGATAACATCAGTGGTGCCCATTTGAAACGGTCCTTCATCAATTGATTTCAGAATGTTTTCCCCATTCTCCTTCCCTTGACAATAAAGTCGAATTTGTTGAGACCACGATTCATAATCAATCTTATCGAGCATAGGAGGTCGGGTATCGGACCCACCAGCTTGAATGTCATCAGTTGAAGCCGTATTTGTCATGATGTAGTCTTAAACGGGTATTTACAATTCTTGTGACTTAAACCGAGAAATCGATTCTTTCCCGGGATTTTACTAAAGTCAACAAAAGAAATCGAAAGATGTAATATGCGAAATAGACTTAGAATGAGAACCTAGATAAGTCACAATTTGTGTAGGTCCAAAGATTTGGATCTTAGCAGCATTTGTAAGACAATAGATACCTTGGATAAATCTAAACTATCTATATGAGAAACTCTAAAAAATGTATACTTGATGTTAACGCGGAATATTAACACAAGCAGTAAGAACAACATAGAGAATTACTAACTTTATATTCTATTAATCTCTTGAAAACTTGGCATAGAACTCAATGCCGTAGGGTTCCTTTTACACTATAAGGAAACCCTAATTCTACAAATGTGTGAAAGGATGCATGCATATCTTCTCCTAAGATATCTATCCGCGTGCATATCCCTTCCTATAATATCTCCTAAGATATCTAACTTGTTTAGCAAAACAGGCTTAACTGAAGTAACATAAACAGACTTAACTATAAGTTACCAGACTTAACTTAGTACTGGCAGACTTAACTATCTACCTGACTAACTAAACTAATCAGACTTTTAAGTTTGTTACAAATAATTCCCAACAATCCCCCCTAACTTGATCTTCATGCTCCATGATCTTCAAGTTCCTTTCTTCAGAAATGCTCTGAGGATTTTTGAATGTAAGCTCCATTGGAATTATTTTGAGCTGCAACTTTTGTTGAATCTTGAGATTTTTGCAGCAACCTTCAAATCTTAATACCATCTGATCTTTGCAGCAGCATTGACAATATGTACATCAAATCAAAAGTTTCATACTATTCTCATCACTTCCAGGTTTGTGAACTCCTGTGAGAGGTGAATCATTGAAACTTTAATGGATTTGATGTCTCTTTTCTAGATAGCCATCACTTCTGGAGTAGCCAATGTTTTAGTATGATACTGTGGCACATTGATAACCATATAATATTTAGCAAACCATCAGCTATCAACGGATTTGATTTGTCTTTACCAAAAGCCGTTTGCTTTTGGACTAGCCAACTCTTTGATGAAATACAGTCATCATCTTGGTGAATTGATTACCAATTATGGTTTTTCCACTACCTTTACCACAAGCCATAACCTTGTGGGCTAGTCAACTCTTCACTATAACAGATATAGTGAGTTGAATACCATACAATTTTTTGCAAATTGTCAGCCATAAATGGATTTAAGATATCTTTACCTAGAGCCGTTTGCTCTTAGATTAGCCAGTCGTTATGTGGGTTAGACATGGTGGACTGATAACCATTTGTTGTGTCAGTGCAAGGCACTTCCATCAAGAAAACTTCAGTTAAACCTATCTCAAGTCCATTTTTCCAAAACTTTTGAAAATTCTTTCAAACACCCCAAGCAGTCTCCTGCTTAGACTGTCTTTCTATGAGCTTCAAAAGCTGTCCTTTTGTCTCATCCTCCTTAACTCCTAGTAATTTCTTTTTCAGCATAACCTTACAAACTCTAGGAGGGATTGGGTATTCCACTTCTACAAGCATGTAGATGTGTGCAGTCTTCAATGTTAGACAGTGAACTGCACAACTAGAGAAATACCTCCAGTTTCTCACTTCTTGTTGATGAGTTACTTTCCATATGTCATTAGTCTTGCTTGGAGGATCAAACATAACTTTTAAGCCTCCCCAGAGAACCTTTTCAAAATCATCCTCAGGTGCACCATCTCCATATTTTATCACCATAAGCCTGTATAACTCCTTTAGATCATCCCTTGTCAAATCATGAAACATGGCTGGAAAGTTTAAGTAAAGATTTTCAGTATAATCTTCTCTTATAATTTTGTATGCTGCTCTGTTGTTCCCTTGTTTGATGATCTGCCAGTTTACAACTTTGGCAGGTGTTCTCAAACTTTGTGTCATGGTTTCCATGGTTTGAGAATCAGATGAAAATTCTTTCACACTTTCTTCCACATTAGCTATCTTTGACCCCTTTTTACCAATGGTCTTTCTCCTGGTTCTTCTCAAGACTGGCTCTTCTACTTCTTCCTCCTTTTTCACAGGGAGATCCTTTGTAGATTCAGCAATGTTTTCAACATCAATAGCTTTCTCAGATGTAGCAGCCTTAGATGATTCCCCAGCTTTTCTTTTCTTAGGATCCTCCTTTTGAAGTGTTGTACCATGCCTTTTGAGTCCATAAAACTGTGCCTCCTTTTCTGAGTCCATAGGAAGAAAATGTATAGTCCTTCTGTATCCCATGTAATAAGCTAGTTCTAGCTGTCCTGGAGACATGCCTTTGAATTGAGACATCTTCCAGTTGCACTGATTGCACAAATACTTCTTCATCCCATACAACACTTTACTTTCTGAGATATTTTTCCTCTTCTTTTTAGAACCTCTTAGTGAACTTATCATGACATCCAGAGCTTGTTCATGTTTCATATTGATAAAATCCAAAAGTTGTGCTGTCTGCTGATCTTCACTTAGGCTTTGATCTGAAAAAAGTTCAAGAGCCTTTCTTTTTATTTCAGGATCTGTGGCAATCATTTGCTTGATCTCATCCTGAGTTGGCTGATATGGCTCCTCAGTCATCTTTTTAGTCTTGTGCTGCTTTGTAGTATTGAGATCCTCTGCTAATTTTCTAGCCAATTCAGCATCTTTGGCTTGTAATGCTTCAAGTCTTGCTTGCTCAGCTCTTTCCTCTGCTTGAATTTTTGCAATCTCAGCTAGACTTGCTGCTTCTTCTCTTTCTTGTCTCTTAGTTTTCTTGGGCTGAGGAGCTTCTTCCACCATGATTTGCTTTCCTTTACCTCCTCTTCTTGTGGTAACCCAAGTTTCACTAACAGACTTAATTTCTGCAGCAGGTTTAACCTTTTCAACAGACTTAATTTTAGCTCCTGTAGCAGACTTAACCTTAGCAGACTTAATCTCAGTTTCTGTAGCAGACTTAACCTTAACAAATTTAACATCTGCAGCAGACTTTACCAGATCATCAGCAGGCTTAATTATTCCAACCTCTTCTGTCCCCACTTTCTTTTTCAACAATTTCTTTTGCTGACTTTGACTAAGAGTGTTGATTAGAATGTCAGCTGCTTCCATTCCTTTATGGCTAACTTCTGAATTATGAGGAAGGTTTTCTTTTATAGGAGTCTGAAGATCTTGATCATCCAAATTCCTCCTCTGTTTGGAAGAATTTTCAACAGTATCATCCTCAGTATCACTGAACACCATACCAGAAGCTTTCATTGCATCTTCCATCTTTTGTACCCTCTTGACCAATTTGTCAATAGTAGCACCCATGGTTTGCTTAGTCTCCTTTAATTCATTTTCCAGCACCTCTATCTTATTTGCAAATTGTGTGAGAATTGCTTTGCTTGTAGAGAATTGTCCCTCCTCATGAGTTGAGGTGTGGGAGTGGGTTTGTGGAGATAGATGTGGTGGTGTAGGGGAAGGTGGCAATGTACCAGGGGAGCTAGAGGAACCAGGTTCAGGAATAGGGACATCAGGGTTATCCATTGGTAGGGATGAATCATCACTTTCAGTTGATGAAGATGTACCTGCATTGTCAGTACCACTAGGTAGCATAGCTCGGAGCAAGGGTTTGAATTTCCCTTTAAAACTCCTTTTCATGTTTGCAAAGACCTGCTTTTTAAATGGGATGACCATATACTGAAGTTTATTAATTGTTTCAACATCTAGCACCATTTGTAAAAACCTTGGATACATCAAAAACTTTGTGGTGCTTTTGGAATTAGTGACCATTGCTTCAAAGATCATTTTTGAAAAATCATATGTTTTGTTTGTGGAGAGACATATCAATGCAGAAGCAAGATTGCTACCAAATTGATCCCATCCACCACTCTTAGAACTTAAGCATTGAAGCAAGTGGTGAATCAAGAAGCTCCAATTTGGAGTAAATTGACTCTTCCAAAACGTAAAAGTACCATCAGGAAGGTATCCCATTTTATTTATACCCTTAAAAATCTTTTTATTTGACAACATAGTAATTCCTGAGGCATCATTTAATTGAAGACTACTTCGAATGGAAGCCTCAGTAACAGAGTAATCAGTATTATCTATTGTTGCCATTAACTCTTGAGTCCCATCAGCAAGAGTTTCGGCAGTAGCAGTCTGCCAAAACTGTTTGACTAGGGAATCATAAATGATAGGGTGACATGTAAGTGCATACCTGATGTAAGAACCCTTCATAAACTCCACGATTTCATGGAAGTCATCACTTCCCACTGGTTTATTCAGGAACCCGACTTGATTGTGCTTGTTACAGTACTTCATACTTGCAATATTGTTTTCGCTTTGAATGTTTGAAAGGTACTTTGAAAAGATGTTGATGATGAGTTTAAATAGCCAAGAATGAAAACAGAGGATGCGATTTTCTTGCTGAAAATAGGTGATTTGTTTGTTACAATAATTTTGGAGAGAAAATAAAAGATAAAGATTGAAAATAAAATCAAATATTATCTTTATATACTCCTAGAATATTGTAAAACTGTAACGGTACTATTTAAACAGTGAAAATCATTGGGCCGATGACCAGTACTAACGGTCATAAAAAGTACACTGCCAGACTTAATTTTGGTCAACCAGACTTAATCTGATGATCAATATTGACTCAAAAATATCCTTTGTATGTCTTCAATCCATATTTTCCCTGCAAAAATTAGTCCAACAACCAAGAGAAGACATATATATGCACCCAACTATAAACATCTAACTTATTATGCACATTAATTCAGTAGACACGACTTTTAGTTTCAAATTATACATTTAACCTCCCCTTAAATGTAGCTAGGTACCATGTAAATTTAAGAAACTAAAAGACCTTTGTTAAGCATGAAAATGTGTATAAAGTACTTAATCCAAAACAAAAACTTTTGATGTTTGCAAAACATGAATCACACATGTCCTAATGACTTATTCAAGCACAATGCAAGTCTCTTAAAATGATGCAATAACCCTGAGAAGAAATGATGTCATTCTCAAAACTTAATCTCTCTTCCTTTTGTTGGAATCATTATCAAGCTCATCACAGATCTTAGTTAACAGTTGACTACCTATGCTGAGAAGAAGGTTATCAATGTCATCAGTTTGTTCTTCACATTGAAGTTTTGAGGACATCATTCCATAGAGTACTTCAGTGCTTAGAGGATACACTACATCAGTGAGCATAAAGATATCAACACTTCCTTTGATTGATATATGATGAACTCCACTTGTAGAATATAACTGCCACAAGAGAGTTTTATCTTGGCTTGGAAAGCTCCAGTGCACATCTGCAGAACTTGGTGCAAACATTCTGTGCAGCTCTACATATAGTTCCTGTGCCTTCACATCAACTTTTCCTCCATGTATGAAATCTAGTCTTGGGAATTCTGCTGAGTGTGAATTCCACTGATGGTTGCTGCTGAAGGGAATCTGTTGAAGACCAGATTCTGCTGATGAAGTATTACTGCTGAAGACATAGTTCAGCATGTTTAGTTTATGNATTGCATTGCTTGTAGAGGATTGTTCCTCCTCATGAGTTGAGGTGTGGGTGTGGGTTTGTGGAGATAGGTGTGGTGGTGTAAGGGAAGGTGGTAAGGTACCAGGGGAGCTAGAGGAACCAGGTTCAGGAATAGGGACATCAGGGTTATCTATTGGTTGGGATGAGTCATCACTTACAGTGGATGAAGATGTACCTGCATTGTCAGTCCACCAGGCAGCATAGCAGGGAGCAAGGGTTTCAATTTCCCTTTAAAACTCCTTTTCATATTTGCAAAGACCTTCTTTTTAAATGGGATGACCATGTACTGAGTCTTATTAACTATTTCAACATCTACCACCATTTGCAAAAACCTTGGATACATCAAAAACTTTGTGGTGCTTTTGGAGTTTGTTACCATTGCTTCAAAGATCATTTTTGAAAAGTCATAGGTTTTATTTGTGGAGAGACAGATCAATGCAGAAGCAAGATTGCTACCAAATTGATCCCATCCACCACTCTTAGAACTTAAGCATTGAAGTAAATGGTGAATTAAGAACCTCCAATTAGGAGTAAATTGACTTTTCCAAAACGTAAGAGTACCATCAGGAAGGTATCCCATTTTCTTGATACCCTTAAAAATCTTTTTATTTAACAACATAGTAATTCCTGAGGCATCATTTAATTGAAGACTACTTCTAATGGAAGCCTCAGTAGTATTACCTATGGTTGCCCTTAACTCTTGAGTCCCATCAGCAAGAGTTTCGGCAGTGGCAGTCTGCCAAAACTGTTTGACTAGGGAATCGTAAATGATAGGGTGGCATGTTAGTGCATACCTGATGTAGGAACCCTTCATAAACTCCACGATTTCATGGAAGTCATCACTACCCACTGGTTTCTTCAAGAACCCGACTTGATTATGCTTGTTACAGTACTTCATTCTTGCAATAATGTTTTTTCTTTGAATATTAAAAGGTACTTTGAAAAGATGTTGATGATGAGTTTAAATAGCTAAGAATGAAAACAGAGTATGCGATTTTCTTGCCAAAAATAGGTGATTTGTTTGTTACAATAATTTTGGAGAGAAAATAAAAGATAAAAATTGAAAATAGAATCATATATTATCTTTATATACTCCTAGAATATTGTAAAACTGTAACGGTACTATTTAAACAGTGAAAATCATTGGGCCGATGACCAATACTAACGGTCGTAAAAGGTACACTGCCAGACTTAATTTTGGTCAACCAGACTTAATCACCAGACTTAACTGATGATCAATATTGACTCGAAAGTATTTTAAAATATGAAAATAGCCTCTTTATGTCTTCAATCCATATTTTCCCTGCAAAAATTAGTCCAAAAACCAAGAGAAGACATATATATGCACCCAACTTAAACACCTGACTTATTATGCACATTAATTCAAATTATTAGCAAGCATGACTTTTAGTTTCAAATTATACATTTAACCTCCCCTTAAATGTAGCTAGGTACCATGTAAATTTAAGAAACCAAAAGACCTTTGTTAAGCATGAAAATGTGTATAAAGTACTTATTCAAGCACAATGCAAGTCTCTTAAAATGATGCAATAACCTTGAGAAGAAATGATGGACTTCTCAAAACTTAATCTCTCTTCCTTTTCTTTGCCTTGGAATCATGATCAAGCTCATCACAGATCTTAGTTAACAGTTGACCACCTACGCTGAGAAGAAGGTTATCAATGGCATCAGTTTGTTCTTCACATTGAAGCTTTGAGGACATTATTCCATAGAGTACTTCAGTGCTTAGAGGATACACCACATCAGTGAGCATAAAGATATCAAAAACTCCTTTGATTGAGATATGATGAACTCCACTTGCAGTGTATAATTGCCACAAGAGAGTTTTATATTGGCTTGGAAAGCTCCAGTGCACATCTGCAGAACTTGGTGCAAACAATCTGTAAAGCTCCACATATAGTTCCTGTGCCTTCACATAAACTTTTCCTCCATTCTTGAAGTCTAGTTGAACTAGTTTCCATAGAGTATCTAAATCTTCCTTGTCACAAGACTTTACCAAGGTTTCCATGTTCTTGTAGCATTCAGATGTGCCATCACCTCTAGTTATCTTCCAAACTTATCCACCTTTGTCCTTGCCAATTCTCCAGTCTTCAATCCTTGCTAGAAATAGGTTGATGTACATCTTCCTTTTAAAGCTATCTATGGGTTCCTTAAAACCCAGTTTGTGCTCTAAGCATCTATCAAATAAATCTTTATAGCTTAGTCCCTATAGTGAATGATCCTGCACAGAAGTAAGAGATTAGTTTCTCTTAATGACCCAAGCCTGTGCAGGCTTGGGTCCGTTTTGTGGATCTACATACTTGTAAGTCTTGTAAGAACAAGATCCACTGATACTGCATTGGAACTTATAGGTAAGTTCATTCTTTAATGGATCCCATTTCCAACAGTCTAAGTCTCTATTAGGAGACCTCCCTTTACCCTTTACAACATAGGAGTTTGAGGTCTTAGTTGTATTATCTACAATGGGTCTCCTCACAGGTGATTTTGATTTGAAGAAACTTCTTCTTTGATCAAAGTTGTTCACCTGTGAAATAGGTCTTCTCACAGGTGAAAAAGATTTTGCAAAGTGATTTATATAATTAGCTTGATTCACCTGTGGTTTAATAGGTTGTCTTGGTCTATAATAGCCAGTATTACCCTTGAGATGAACAGGATTAACCTGTTGCCAAACTGGCTTAACATGGTTTCTACCTGTATTAACATTTGGTCTACCAGAATTAATTTTGGAATNTCCATGTTCTTGTAGCATTCAGATGTGCCATCACCTCTAGTTATCTTCCAAACTTATCCACCTTTGTCCTTGCCAATTCTCCAGTCTTCAATCCTTGCTAGAAATAGGTTGATGTACATCTTCCTTTTAAAGCTATCTATGGGTTCCTTAAAACCCAGTTTGTGCTCTAAGCATCTATCAAATAAATCTTTATAGCTTAGTCCCTATAGTGAATGATCCTGCACAGAAGTAAGAGATTAGTTTCTCTTAATGACCCAAGCCTGTGCAGGCTTGGGTCCGTTTTGTGGATCTACATACTTGTAAGTCTTGTAAGAACAAGATCCACTGATACTGCATTGGAACTTATAGGTAAGTTCATTCTTTAATGGATCCCATTTCCAACAGTCTAAGTCTCTATTAGGAGACCTCCCTTTACCCTTTACAACATAGGAGTTTGAGGTCTTAGTTGTATTATCTACAATGGGTCTCCTCACAGGTGATTTTGATTTGAAGAAACTTCTTCTTTGATCAAAGTTGTTCACCTGTGAAATAGGTCTTCTCACAGGTGAAAAAGATTTTGCAAAGTGATTTATATAATTAGCTTGATTCACCTGTGGTTTAATAGGTTGTCTTGGTCTATAATAGCCAGTATTACCCTTGAGATGAACAGGATTAACCTGTTGCCAAACTGGCTTAACATGGTTTCTACCTGTATTAACATTTGGTCTACCAGAATTAATTTTGGAATTACCAGTATTAACCCTTAAGCGAGCAGAATTAACATTTCTGTTACCAATATTGAGTAGAACTTGTCTAGGGACAAACTGATTAGCATGATTAATTCTATTCACGTTATTCCATACAGGTTTAGCCACATTATTACCAGTATTGACCATCTTTTGTTTCCTCAACTCATTTTCTTTACCCATTTTCTTTTCATGAAAGTCACAGTCTTTTATCAAATGACTAATGCTATTACACACAAAACATCTTTTCTGAGTATACACATAACCTCCTCCTAACACTCTGTTCCATTTATCATTCTTTTCCCTTTTTGGTGTCTCTGGTTTATTCACTTGTTGCCTAGGAGATTTTAAGTGAGTTTCACAACTAGGTTCAACAGATTTTTGTTTAGGTTCAGACACAATACGTTTATCACTTTTAACAGAATTAGACCTTGACACTTCACTTGACACACCTTCAGGTTCTGATTCAGAGGACTCAGAGGTGTTTCCAAGTGACTCTTTACTGTCATTAGATTGACAGGCAGAGTATTCACTAGTTTTATCTTCTGAGACCTTTGTTTCAGGCACTTGAGGTCCTTTTTTACCATACATATATAGTGATTCATCAAATTCTTTCTTAGGTAGAGGAGTGTAGTCTCCACTTAAAGGAGGTGGAACTCCTTTGTAGTTATCTGTTTTTAAGAATCTACTATATACAATTGAATCAGCCAAGTTAGTATCTGAACCAGTAAACATGCATCTATCCATCTCTTCTTCATAGCTTAGAACCTCACTATCTGATTTTATCTCATATCCTAGACCAATTTTACATGTTGAGCTCATGCCACTGTTTATTAACTTTGGCAAATTTTGAGAAGAATTTTTCCATTTATCTACTATTTGCTGTAATTCTTCTTTATCTTTAAGAGCTTTTTCACCAATTCTCCTATACTTTTTCAGTTTTTCATCTTTAGCATATATCTCATTAGCCTGAAAAGTAAGTTTTTGGTTTAAATTGGCTAGTTGTGTTTGAAGTTTATCAACCTGAGCTTCTAAAGTTTTGACACCATTTTCATAGGCAAGTATTTTAATCTCCTGTTCTTCTATTTGATTTGTTTGTTCATCACACATAGTTTTAACATTGTTGTATGAATCAATACACAGTTTAGAACATAGAGATACCTTAGAGTTAGAGCTTATGGCCATTAGAGCATGGTTGGTAGGTTCCTCCTCTTCAGTGTGCTCCACCCAATTGATAATGCCATCATCCATTGTCAGCAGACCAACCTGGCTTGTCTCCTTCTTGTGCACCTCCTCTGGATACATCCTCCTCTTCTTCTCTTCAGAAGTCACTTTTGCTGTGCATTCTCTAGCAAAGTGACCATTGTTGTTGCACTTCCAGCATACAAGTTTTGACTTATCATAACCAACTGGCTTATTTCCATTGTATTTAACGTTTCTTCCAGTTTTCTTGAAGAACCTTTTAATCCTGAGTGCAATCAAGGCCAGTTGCCAGTTGATATCCATTTCTTTAATATCAACATCATCAATCTGATCAAGATCATCATGTATGAGATCTCTTTCATCAGATCTCTTTGCAAAAAGAGAGTAGAGAACTTCATCAGCAAAGCCAGCAGGGTTATCTCTCTCCTTTATGTTGTTAGAAGAAGAAGCATAACTGCCAGAATTAAAACAGCCAGAACTAACTCTGTTAGTACTGGTCTTGCCTTGTCCAACAAAGGCAACATTGGTTGCACTAGATGATGATTTAGAGATTCCTTTGACATCTTGTTCAAAAACCCTAAGATTGTTGAACAAATCATCAATTGACCAATCATCAACACCTTCTTTTAGCCTCATACTCATGGTCGCATTTGTCCATTCTTGAGGCATTGATCTAAGAAACTTATGGTTTGCATCTTTAGTAGATATAGGAGAACCATGAGCTTCTAGTTGAGAGAGTAGGTGTTGGAACCTTTCATAACCTTTTTCAAGCCCTTCAGAACTGCTTACTATGAATGCCTCAAATTGCTGTTTAAGCATAGCCTTCTGCATCTTCTTGGAATTGGCATTCCCTCTAAATCTGATTCGAATAGCTTCCCAGATCTCTTTGGCATCATCCATCCCATGGAACCTTCTTAGGTGTTCTTTTGGAATGGCCATCAGAAGAATGGTCCTAGCTTTCCTTTCTTTCTTTACAGCATGTATCTCTGCAGCAGTGACTGGTGGAAGCACTTTAACAGTACCATCCTTGCCTACAAAGATCCTTTTGTTTGAGTTACCATTCTGTATAACTTTCCACACATCATTATCTATGTATTCCAGATAATGTTCCATCTCCATTGCCCATATATCATACTCTTCCTTCTTAAGAATTGGGAGTTTGGTATTGGCCACAGGCACAAGCTATTGTTGCTGCTTTGGCTTTTCATTGTCAGAGACAGCATCTTCATGGTTTGATTCCTCAGCATCAGAGTCACTGTGACGGCTAGAGAATTCATCAACAGGTTTAGACATCTTTTTGGAAATTTTGGTGAGTGTTTGAGTGGTTGTGGTGTGTGGATCTGTGTTTCTTCTTACTCAGAGTCCCTCAGTGAGGCTCTGATACAACTTGTAGGTCCAAAGATTTGGATCTTAGCAGCCTTTGTAAGATAATAGATACCTTGGATAAATCCAAACTATCCTATATGAGAAACTCTAAACAATGTATACTTGATGTTAACTTGGAATATTAACTGTTAGGAATACAAATATTCCTATGAAAGACTGGGTCACCTCATTTATGTAATAGCATAGTTATAGCTCGTAGTTACATTAATAGTTATTTAGTATTTAGATTAGTCTAGTAACACCGTGGAAGAAGGACGGGTCTCTTACCCACTATAGACCTGATCCACAGCCCATAAGGGGCGTTTTTCTTTTATTTCTTGTAAGACTATAAATACCCCTCTCCACATGTGGAGAGGGTTGGTACTTTTCATTCTATTAATCCAACCTACTCTTATTTCTCTCTCTTTCTCTCTCTAGAAAAAACCCACTCTCCTTCTCTCTCTAAATATACACGATCCAAACTCACCTTTCTAAACCTAGATCTTGTTTGTTATATATTACAATTGGTATCAAGAGTCATGGTTACATTCTTGGGATAGCTAGCTTTAGGATTTCTAGGTAAAGACTTGGTGAAAAAGTTTTTGTTCGTTTCGTTCTTTAAAAAAACTAGCTCGTTGGTTTTTTTATGGTTAGATTCGTTAGTTTGTTGTACTTTCGTGTTAAGGGTAGTTAGATTCATCTTAGTTTGAAGTTTGGTGGCTTGAATCGTCCATTTGGGTAAGTTTTTGATGAATTTAGTGAAGTTTGGTTAAGTAATTCATAGTTGTGGTTTGTGTGCCAAGAGGTGTTTTTAGTTGTGGTTTGTGTGTTGTGGTTTGTTTGTTTTCCATTTGTGGTATAAAGGACAAATAGCAGTGATAGTGACATGGGTATAAAGGACAAACAGCAGTGATAGTGACATCTCTGTCCTATTCGACTGAGATTTGTCTCCTGTGGTTTGTGTACTGTGGTTTGTCTCCTGCGGGTTGTGTACTGTGGTTTGTCTCCTGCGGTTTGTGTCCTGTGGTTTGTCTCCTGCGGTTTATGTCCTGCGGTTTGTCTCCTGCGGTTTGTGTCTTGTGGTTTGACACTTGTGGTTCGATTCACAATCATACCATCGACATTGCATCGTGTGACATGATTACTTTACGGTTTCTTGTGTTGATTTCATAAAATCCGCGAAAGAATCTATTTCTCGGTTAAATCACGAAAGTTGTAAAATCTCGTAAGTAATTTACATAATGGCTAGCCGTTTTTGTGATGACATTCAAGCGGCAGGATCGGATACTCGTCCTCCTATGTTAGATAGGACAGATTATGAATCATGGGCACAAAGGATTCGCTTATATTGTTTAAGCAAGGAGAACGGTGAAAACATTCTTCGATCCATCGATGAAGGACCGTTTCAATTGGCAACAACTAGGGATACCATTACCACGGGTGTGGATGGAAGTGTCACTCTTGGTATCGATTGACCTCGCACGTACAAGGATCTCAATGAAGAGGAAAAGAAGCGTTATGAAGCTGACATTAGAGCTTCTAACATAGTCATATAGGGTCTACCAAAAGACATCTACAAGCTCATCAACTTCAACACTGAAGCTAAAGCTGTTTGGGACAATGTCAAGATGCTTCTTGCTGGTTCTGAATTAACCAAAGAGGATCGAGAATCACAGCTGTATGATGAATTTGAACATTTCAAGATGAATCCTGGTGAAAACATTAATGATTACTATGTCAAATTTCACAAGCTAGTTAACGACATGAGGATCATTAGGATGACTATGCCGAACATTCAGCTGAATTCAAAATTTATGAACAACCTGACACCTGAGTGGGATAGATTCGTCACAGCAGTGAAACTTAACAAAGGCTTGAGGGAAACCAACTACGAGCAACTTTATGCCTACCTACAATAGCATGAGAAACATGCCATGTTTGATCGCCAACTCAGGGAAAGGTTTACTCCAACTGCCTCTAGTGAGCCTTTGGCTTTGGTTTCAGATGTTCATCCACTCATTCAATCCTCCATGAATCAACCTCATCAAACCACAGCTTCATATCAGCAATCAACTAATTCCAGTCAACCAGCTCCACTGCAAGTTGATCAGGATACTCTCACACTGATAAGAAGATTGATGAATTAGCAAGTCAAGTCGCCTTACTTGCACAGCAATTTAGAGCAACACTTCCTCAAACTAACAGCCAACTTCGGGCATCATCTAACCCACGCAATCAAGCAACTGTGCAAGATGGAAGAGTAGTGATACAAAATGTTCAAGGTCGACAGAACATGAATCAGAGGAATGTTGGTAGAGGAAATGTGGCAGCTGGTAATGGAGGGGTTCAGAACAGAATGGGGAATGGTAATCAAGGACCTGGAAGGCAAGTCAAGTGCTACAACTGTGGTGGATTAGGACACTTTGCTAGGAACTGCAACCAGCCTAAGCGTCCTCAGAATGCTGATTACTACAAGGACGTCATGTTACTGCTGCAAGCTCAGGATAATGGTGCTCCACTGGATGATGAGGAAGCAATGTTTCTAGCAGGGGTTCCGGGGAATACGTTTGATGTTGACGTGGATGATCAACCAGTTCAGGACTTAGCCCTTAATGATCCAAATATCTTCCAAGCTGACGACTGTGATGCCTTTGACTCCGATGTTGATGATGAACCCACTGTTCAAACTATCTTCATGGCAAATCTTTCGCCAGCAATATCATCTCCACAACAGTCTGGCCACTCCAACCCGTCTGTCATATCGGAGATACTCAAATTGTACGACATGAACGACGAACATAAGATTCACAACAACGTACAACTGACAAACTTTCTTGAACAAACAAATGCCTGTGTGTCAGATTATGGTATTATGGAATCGTCGTGCACGAATTCTCAAGTGAAAGAGTTGCATCAGCCACAACATGTGCATGATAATGCAAAGGAACGTTGCATGGAATGTTTTCGACTTCTTCATTCACATCTCAAGGTTCTCTTAGTAAGAGCTGGATCCATGGGAGGATACGAACGAACATTTCCGGCATTCTTTGGTCAAGATGTTCAGACATTCACAGGCACAATGATCCTGAACTTAGAACAACTTGAACAACAACTTGACAAAGAAGAATTTCATGAAATTGGATCCATGGCTGCTCTTCAAGTGATCAACAGACAACTTCAATCATTCATAGAGTCACGATTCACCGAAGATTATGATTAAGACAGTCAAATGACGGAAAAGAGTTTTGCTGATTACACTGGAATAGAGGTGGACATGTTCAGAGTCACGCTACTCCAGCTCATGGGTGATGTTAAGGAGCACATTGAAGAAATAGCACATCACAAACTTAAGTACGATGACAAGGTGAAGGCCTGTCAGGTGAAATCAAGTGATGATATGGTTGATTCGGGTAAAGCATCGGATGTTGGGTCAGTTGTCACGGTATGCAAAGGATCAGAGACTGATAAGCTTGACACTACCAGCAGTTCAATGACTCTTGTTACACATGACATGGATGCAGATTTCAGACCGGTAAAAGAACAAGTGTCATATGCTGAGGTACCCCTAAATGAACATCATAATGTGCTCTCTAATGAACGGCAGCATACTGATCATATTAAGCCCAGTTATGCACAAATTTGTTGGAAAAGACTGATAGTAATTCCATTTCTAATTCAACAAATATAAGTCATAAAGGGGGAGAAAGTGATCAGGATGTTGAACATGATGATGCGTCGAGTTCTTTGTTGACGATTGAGATTTTTAAATCAAATGGTATGGTTGATAAAGAAGTTTTTAATGAACTTTCAAAGAGATTTTCACAACTTGAAAAACATTGTATTTCACTTGAAATCGCAATGCAACAAAAGGAAGAAAGTTTTCAAACTAGGCAACCATGTAAAAATACAGAACTTCCTGGTTTCTGTGAGTTCTTTATGACCAATGATTTGAAAGCTCTGCTAGAAACAAAGAACTTGGCAATCAACAACTTTAAAATACGCATTGCTAAGATGTGTGATATGTGTAATGAAGTTAAGGCTAAACATGACAGTGATGTTATTGCAACTAGAAATCTTGAATTGGATCAAAAAGTGGCTAAATTACTTGATGAAAATGAGTCTTTGAAAATTCATTGTAAAAACCTGTGTGATTCAATCAAAGAAATGAAAACTAAGAATATTGAGCAAACAACCTCTTTGATTGCCAAAAATGATGAATTCAAAGCTCAACTTCTAGAAAAGGGTTTCACAATTACGGCATTAAAAAACGAGCTAAGAAAAGCAACAGGGAATAGTGTGAACACTAAGTTTGCAAAACCATCAATCTTGGGGAAACCAGTTTCTCAATCGAATAGAAACCATTCAATTGTTAGGCAACTGACTGTGTTTAGATCTGAACGACCAATATTTTCAAAAACACGGTTTGCCTCCCAAGTTGATGCGGAACAAGTTTTGTCAAAACCGGTCACTCCACATTTTTTGCCTAATATAATTGCTTCTAGTTTTGTTAAACCTCAACATGTAGCTACTCCTACTCTTAGCTCCTTCAGGATTGGTTCGAAAACAGTGTCAAAACCGAGCATTATGATTCAAAACTCTTATGAGATAAATGACTTATACAAGAACTATGAACTAGAAAAGGCTAGGAAAAGGGCACTACTTTATAAGGATGGTATCTTAGGCTCATGGTATGTGCTTAAACACATACCTTTTCTTGACCAAATTAAGACCAAAAAGACCAAAAACCCGACCATAAATGCCAAATATCTATGTTTTTGCGTTTTTGCACATGCAGGTAATAAAATATGAGAAAAGGACAAAAACCGAGCCATAAATCACAAAAACAAGCACGGGATTTGGAAAAGAGTTTAAAAAGCCGAGGCCGGGAAAGCTATTGGTCAAAAGAAGCTCACAAAGTCAAATTTAGTCCTTGAAGATTCAAGAAAAGACAAAAGAGACCCTTGGACAAAACTATTAAAGATGACAGCTTTGGTCCCTTGAAATTCAGAAAACAAAAGAGGTCCTTGTCAATCTAAAAACCAAAAATCATATCCTAAACTACACTAAAAACCAACCGGAACCTAAACTTATATAAACCCAAAAATTCCACTTAACCCTTTAACCCAAAAATAAAATCTAAATCCAACCCAACATCTTACACCCACGAGGCCCATCCCACCATAAACCCACAACCTTTTAAACCCAACCCAAGTCAAAAATATATACTCCTCCCAGTCAAATAAATCACAAGCGTTTTTTTTACCCCGTATTACTGTTCCTCATCTTCTTCACTAATTCACCCCATTCAGTTACCATTTAACCTTGCTATATAACCTCGTACGTTCGAGAAGAATCTGCCAAGGTGTCAGAAGGTTATCATATCCTATCCTACGTGGCTAATTTTGGATAGAAGAACCTGCTAGAGGATCCAAGGGCCTAGAAGCAGATAGAATCAAGAACTTTCTAGGGGATTGAAGTCGGTGGAATGACTCCTGAAGCTTCTGGCAAGCAATAGCACCGCCTTAATGGCCTATAAATTCAGAGCCCTGCTCATGGTTGTGACTCGTGTAGGTTTAAGTGTAGATTAGGAGTAGTTTTTAGGTCAGGGATAACTTAGTGCAAGTTTATGTTTTCTAATCTTCATGTAATGATTTTAAGTTTAATGTAATAAATTCTGAAGTTCAATAAAACTATTGTTTTCTTTAAATCTGTTTTCAGCTATTTACTCTTAAGTTTATTTTAAGTCCAAAAGCTTTTAATTCCTTGTCATTTAAGCTGTTTTAGATTAAGTTTAACTATAAAATTAGATAAAGCTTGTTCCTGTATAGTTATTATAGAAAATAATAATAACAAAAGGGGGTGTTTGGGTCATAGGTTAATTCAGTATTAATAGTGTTACTTAGTGTTACAGTTAGCTTGGTTAGTCTCCACTAGGTTCCTTTAAGTCAGTTTAGTATTTGTGTTTAGTTTATTAGTGCATTAGCCTTCATTAGTATCTCACTGCCCATATTTAGCTTAATCTGCAATTAGTGGTACTTGTTGTTCCTTGTTTTTAAATTGTGTTCAAATAGCATCTATAGTATCCATATAATCTGTTTCAAGCTTAAAACAAGTAGATTATAGGTTAAAACTAAAAGTTGTAGTGTAACTTAAGCATTAAAGGGGTGTTTGGGTCAATTGGGTTCTTGGTGTCTAAGCTAGTTGTTGCCCACTCTTACTGCATAATCACACTACCTTAGGTACATTTAAGTCATTAGGAGCATAAAACTTGTAGGTCATGAGCAAAAAGTCAAGATTACCATTTCATTTGATTTCTAAGTTCATTAAGCTGATGTAGCTACTACCAACTTAGATTTAGGTGGACGATTGTTAGACTTAGCTTAATTTGGTTTCAAACTAGCTTAATATATCAATTAGATTTAGAATTGCATCAGTAGAAATTAGCAAAAGTCAAACTTAGGTAGCAACTAAAAAGGTCAAAGTCTGCTATTTTTTCCTTGTAATCAGTTTTCTTCATCTGAACTAGGGGCTATTTTAGGGTTCAATTGAGCTAGGAAATTAGGGATTTTAGGTTTTTTGAGTAGTATCCTAGGTGGTCTTCCTTTTGCCCCCTTAAACTTCTCCTAATTAGCTTATTAGAGTGCTTATAAATAAGCTCAAAGTAGGGGTGTTAAGCACTTTTCTTGGAAACGGCTCATTGATTTTCAGGCTGACGGCCTAGGCTTATTTGAAGTTTTTGAGTTTAGTTAGGTTCGTTTAGGTCTGTTACACTATACCTGAGCTTTTGGTGCATACTAGTGCTTATTTGCTTATTCAAAGTGCTTATTTCAAACTGCTTATCAGCCCAAAAGTGCTTATTAGGGTTTAGAATTTAGTAATTTTATTTTTCCTAGTTTTTTAATAATATTTAAGAATTATCTGAAAA